>JAOTOM010003404.1:0-154100 GCA_034440615.1 Ashinkailepas kermadecensis
CTCAATATACCGTGCTGCACGTGCAGCAATATACCACGCGCCCTGGAGGGCCTCTGAAAATTACGCGCACTGGAGGCGGGGGGCGGATTCCGCCCCCATAAGATCTCGGCTCCTATTAAAGCTAGAGAAACGAAATTCGCAGGGTGAATGGGTACGGTAGTGAACTCTATTGTGTGCAATTTTCATGACCTTAGGTAAATATCTTCAAGGTCAAATGAGGTCACATTTGTCAAAATTTTCTTATTTTGCGTGGCTTGGCTTGTCATTGTTATGGATCGCTGTGATTGTGTTTAAATGCTCCAAAGTGGGCATCAATGATGCTTTGGACATTACTAATGATGCAATGCAGATGCTAGACCCGACATTTGACCTCAGGTCACCTATATAGCAGCACTTTATCAGGTCAGTTACCTGTTCCAGTTACCGGAACCGGGCCGCCCGCCCGACTGCTCCGTCGGGCAGCTCAGAGCAATCGGCTTCGCGAAGAAAGGAGTGAATTACATAAATAAAGTATGGAAACGCAATGACAAACAGTACAAATGACAAACAGTAGTGCATTTTGACAACATTCCAGTTGACCAAGTTTGGTTCCATTAATCTGTCATGAACTTGACCTGACTTGACCTCGGTGACCTAACATGGCCTTTAAACTATCTAGCATATCAATATACATCAAACAAGTCGCTAGTGTTGCCAAGAACACTTCCCTTTTGCGAATATACGGGAAGCGCATCAGCGCCGATTTTTGTGGTCTGGCGCTAGGAAATGTTTTGAATTTAATGGCCCCTAACTTGAAAAATGTTCGGTCGAATACCATTTTTCTTACTTTAAACGACGCGCCGGTCATTTCTAAGCAGGTATGCAGAAAATCGCGTATATCGACCCGTAAAATCTGCAGTTATGTTCGAAAAACCGGAGGGGTGGGCGGATTTCGCCCCCCCCCCTCCAGTGCGCGTGTTAAGTTGTCAACCCTGTTGCGGGGGAGGAGGGCAGGGCATCGGTGGCCCAATGGTTGAGATGAGCGCCTCGGAGATAAGAAGTAAGGAGTTCGATTCTCCGAGGTGCCCGCCCTCCCTGCCAGGGTGAGAGGGAGGCGACACCAGATGGCCTCAGCTGCTCAGTGAACCGTAAAGCCACACATGGCAACAGCGGCAACATCACCCAATCCCATCCCCACCTCCTGCGTTTTTCTGTCTGACTCCAGAAGTCTTAGAAAATCATCGTGGAATGTGGTTACGTGTCGCAAAATTCTTTTTACCTAGGATGACAATTTATAGCACTCTAGTTTGGTCAGAGATCAGAGAGTGCGTCTCTGGAGGAATGCTCGGAAAAAGGTCCTCGGATTTGTTACATATTTACCTTCAGTCGTTTGTATCTTCGAAAATATTTCACCGGTCCTCACCGGTCCTCATCGGTCCTCACCGGTCCCCACCAAGCCTGGCAGCCAGTGTTCGGTGGCAATAGGCCACATGACTTCAGAGTATGGTGTTCATTTGCCTGCCAGAGGCCTGTTCATGGTGGGTACAAAGGGAGTAGAATGTTTGGTACTGAAGTTCATGACATTGGTGGCATTAGCGAACTATCGTGCTACATGGACAATTATTGGAAGATGTGGAAAAACTTTCGGAAGTTTCCAAAGGAGCATGCCAACGATGACCTGAAGCCACCTTAGCCTTGATCTCATCTGGGCACAAGGTTCGGAAGTTAGATTGCATGAATTCGCACCTTCGATGGCACTTGTCTCAGGGTCATGATCAGGTTTGCTGGAAATGCGTCGACTGGTTCGCTGCCCGACAACCCCACTCCCCCACAATATATCAAATATCAGCATTACATAATTATAATTCCTGTAATTATATTGGATTGTTGTAGATTATGGCTCTGCAGGTAGCGTTAGGTGAGGACATTCTATGTAGTTTAATTATTTCACCTTATGGTCCTGTCCGAAACAGTCTTTTTTTCTTTTTTTTTTTACTCGGGGACGAAAAGTCTAGGGGTAAGTTGCCCGTCTCACAATCGAAAGATTGTGGGTTCGAGTCTCGCCTGTCGCTACTCTTCGCCCGGGACCAATCGGCGTGAGAGATTGGCGACGCTACATGACCCAACGGTCGACGTGTCGTAAAACCAATAACCACCATAACCATTCCACCACTGTCATTTTACTCATGAATTACCATCATGAGTAGGCCCAAAATTAACGAACTACTGGTCTGCAGAGAACGTGGTCTTGACATTCGGATTCACAACTCCAAAATACATCATATTATTACATTGCATAGCGAAATTTGATGTGTCTTGATGTGTGGAATGCTTTTTTTTCAGGAAACCCATTACTTTCATGCATTTACCCTACCTCTCAATAACATTCGGAAAACCGCACTTACACCTTTGTCATCCATTGTTACCTTTGTCATCCATCTCAAACCAAGCATTTTAAACGTTTTCCATTGAAGAAAAGGGTAGGGTTATGTCAACTTTTGACGTTCAATATTCAGAGCGCAGTGTAATTCTTCGTGCTGAATCGGAATTTAAAGACCCTTTTCTCTGTAAGCGAATAGTTGTTTTCTCCAGTTATGGTTGTCCGCATGGCACTAAATGCGGATAAGGAAGTAAAGATGATCTGTTAAACATTTAGTCTATGTCTAAAGGACAAATAGTTTTATACCATTACCTAACCTATCGTAGTACTGTAATCCGTTGATAGTGTATCCCACAAAGCAACTGTTTTTTTTGTTTGGCCTCATGTTGTATTTTGCAAGAAAATCAACCAAATAATAGTAATATATTTGCAGCAAAGTATGGATTTCAAATTCATGTAAAGGTTGAATATGCATACATTTTTGCCATCTTAATGCGAAAATTGGGCATGTGGTATGTCTTTGGTGCTGTATCTTGCCGTGAACTAAATGTCTTTCTGGAAATATATTTACGTTGTCTCTCCTCAGACGCATCATATTGGAACATTATATCCTTCTCCCTTCGTTAGGCGTGGCTGTTTTAGATCAGGTCAGCTTAGGTACAGTTAGGTAAGGGTGTTTTGTGTAACTTAGTTATTTTTACTTCAGTTCCTCCTCAAAATTATTATCTTTTTAAGTTGGTCTTTCATTACGATGACACGGGTCGAAGCAAACGAACGGTTGATTGGCTGCTTTGGATTGATCTGGTTTAGTTTGGTTTCGTTTGTAGGGAAGCTGAATTTGAACGTCAGCTTGTCACATACAATGTATGATGTAAAATGTATCTAAAAATGTCATTTATATGTCATGTTAAACTTTGAGCTAGATTATTGACTTCATATGTACCAAGCTTTATGTTTACCGCAACAACATACATGATGCACCAAATGTGCAGATCATAATTGCCATATTGATGTGGTAAGTGGGTGTTAACTTAACCTGTACCGAAAGACAACCAAACCGAGTACCATACAAAGCCCAATGGAAGGATGTCCATTGTGAGGCTACATGATCATATGGCACCTTTGCTATCTCCACCACCTTTATATAACGTCAGCATTTTTACCAACTTCAACCATCGCCATGTATTTTCATGCTCTGCAACATGCCTTCGACATGGTCGCATTTCACACCTTTAACCTTGCGTGTATCTACCGTTAAAGGCGAACTACCCATCAGAAGCGCTCAAGCCAGGACAGGGGTGCCGCCTCCTATCCGTCGTAAGGCAAGGGTATGCGCAACTTGTAGAACACTAGGACAGCAAATCACACGTGCCAGTTTGGCGCTACATTGTTTTCTGCTCTTACAGATCCATTGCCGCCAAATTACATTCAGCATGAGACATTCAGTGTTCGTGCCTAACCTAAAGCTCTTAATCCTTGCGTTTTTCCTTCATTAAATGCAGCTTGAACTTTCAAGTTAGTCACAAACAAATGCGTGTGCAGAGACGAAGGTTTGTCTGGGCTTCGCATGCCGCATTCGAAAAGCTAATCTCAGAAATTGGCTCTCCCATATGGGGAGGGGAAAATGGTATGTTTTGCCGCCTGACATGCCAGGTGGGACTGCCCAGGCTGCCCCACACACCTCCTAACTTTCCATCCCTGGTCCATTCTCTACCTGCCAAACATCTGCGTCTTCTCTCAGGATATTCCTTGAATTCAATGTACATATAATAATTCGGTGTACTGCTCCAACGACAAATGCTTCCAACGGTTAATACAACGAAGAATGGCTCTTTTCTTAGATGCTCCTGGGTTTTAGACATTACGTGTAAAGAAAATATACGACCTTCAATATACCGTTCAATAACGTTGAGTAATAAAATATAACCTTTATCGTTACTTTTGATATCAACTCAGCACCTCCTGGTATATTGAAGGTGGTATATTTTCTTTACACGTAATGCTTCCAACTCCATCTTCCGTCCTAGTCACAGTCCAAGATCCCACGATCTTGAAGCCTTTGAACTCGCAGCCTTTGAATACGACCGGGTCTTCACCACCAAACCGCATTCGTTTTCCGGCCGCCACAGCCTTAGATTAGCGTCTTGACATTAGCGCCTTCATTTCTGGTTGAAATCTTCTAGACGAATGCATATGGCTATCTGATATCAGCCTTTTCAATGAAAATATCTAGTTCGTCGTTTCATTGACAAGTTTGTATCGCGTGCAGCAGATCTACACAAATGCAATAGTGACCATATACAGCCTCGTTTGACTTTACCCTGATACGACTACATCAACGTGACATGTGCGAATGACTGTTTTTGTCCCTTTGATAGGAGTGTGCTCGCATATGATCCGCTTTCAGATACATTTTCTGGATCTACACCTGCATTCCAAATATTACAACCATCTGTACATGGCATAAGCTGTGATGTCCTCAACGACCTCAAGGCTAGCAAACTTACATTTTCCAAAGGCAGGAAGGCCAAGAACGCAAGCCACGAGCCAAGGACATGTCAAAGGACAAGGAAGGCCAGAACAAGAACAGGCCAAAGATATAAGTCGCACGTAACCGCACAGCCAATCGGGGGAGAGAGAGAGAGAGAGAGAGAGGAGGAGAGAGAGAGAGAGAGAGAGAGAGAGAGAGAGAGAGAGAGAGAGAGAGAGAGAGAGAGAGAGAGAGAGAGAGAGAGAGAGAGAGAGAGAGAGAGAGAGAGAGAGAGAGAGAGAGAGAGAGAGAGAGAGGGTGTGGTGGGGAGGGGGCGCTACATAACCAGTAGCAGTCGATGCGCTCTTAAACCTAAATAATCAACCAAGTGAAAGAGGGGGAGAGAGGACAAAACGTATCTTCGAGAGATAAGGAAACTTTATCAGGAAGTTACATAAAGATACAGTGTTATCTCTCCTTCCTCATTCCAGCCGCACAGCGGAATTATACGGGCTCCCAAAACCACAAACTAGAGGTTCCACTGCGCCCTATAGTGTCGGCGAGTGGTGACCCCCTAGACAAGTTATCTTGGTTCTTGAGCAAGATTCTGGTCCAGATACTAGCGTTGGTTCCCGCCCATCTGACAAACACGGAGTCGTACCTACAGAGGGTGAAAGAAACGTTTCCTACCAAACTTCCGGAAGGCAGTATTGTTTTCACCATGGACGTGAAGAATTTATATGGCAGCATTCCGATAAAGGAGGGAATAGATGCTGTGATTCGCCTAATCGAGGACAATCTGGACGACATTTGTCTTTCGGGATTGGGGTACAGGACTGTGTGAAATTACTAACACATATTTTCAGCAATAACCTCATACGTTTCGGTAACTCCATGTACAAGCAAACAAAAGGAGTGGCTATGGGTAACCGATGTGCAACTCCTTTAGCGATTGCTTTTATGCACCGCCTTGAGTCGATTTTCTTAGCTTCATATGATTTGAAACCAGCTCTCTACATGGGGTATATAGACGATATTTTTGGTGTTTGGACACATGGCTTGGCCTCTCTGCTCGACTTCTTTGCAGAAATTAACCAACAACACTCCAGCATCAAGTTCACCTTAGAACACACTGGTCATAGCAGTTCGATTCCTTTCCTTGATACGTTGTTTGTAGTTCAGGCTGATGGGAGCTACACCACCGAACTGTACTTTAAACCTATGGCAGCCCCCATCATCTTGCACTATGATTCGGCCCACCCGATGGCCACTAAAAGGCCGTTTTAACATCCCAAATGAGGAGAGCAGCCGAGTCTCCTCCGATACTATTTCATGCGAGCGGAGCCTTGCGAAGATGACAACTCTTTTCCTGGAAAACGGATACCCAGCACATCGGGTACACTCCGCCGCTCGTGCTGTTCACCCTCACAACAGGAGTAGGATAAGTGGGCAACGTCGGCATCGAGCGGGTAGTAATCCCAACTATGTTTACATGAGACTTCCATTTGTCGATGACCAACTATGTCGACAGGTAAACGCAGCCATCCGTTCGTCTCATCTAAACCATGTTAGGGTAGCCTGGACTAGCGGACCTACGCTGAAATCTTACCTGGTCCGCTCAGCCCTGGAAATGCCGCCATGCCCTGCTGGTAGAAGAACGTGCCACACCTGTATCAACGGGCTCAAAGGTAGATGCACGCGAAAAACGTAGTTTATAAAATAACGTGCAACCGCTGTCTTGGAATATTTTATGTCGGTGAAACCAAACGTAGTATCAGGGATAGGTACAATGAGCACTTGGGAGATGCCAGACTTCGGAGAGCATACACCTTTAGGCGAACACATGATCGACAAACATTATAACATGGAACACAGCGACACTAACACAAACTTCAAAGTAGACATTCTAGCAACAGCCAGGGACAACGCTGATCTAAAGGTCCTCGAATCTCTACACATACGTAATCTACGGCCGCAACTAAACACGCAAACGACGTCTTGGTATATCACTTAAATTACATAAACATGAATTATATTTTATGTATTACGCGTTATATTGGATCTATGTCTATATATGTGCGTGAGTGTATGTATCGATATGTATATGGACCATCGGCTTGGGCTTCCTCAGAGGATTCTATCTTGGCATAGTTTGTTTCTGGTTTGGAGTTTCTTTAAGTGTCTGCACCACTGAGGAGGCTTTCCCGCATTCCACGTGTCTTCTGCACGCTTTTTTTGCTGGCGTGCTTTTTTTCAATTGTTAAAACTTGACATTTTTATATCACTCCTGACGATGGCCCCTGGCCGAAACGTTGGTAATAAAGTATAATCCTTAACGTTACTTTTAATGTCAACTCAGCACCTCCTGGTATATTGAAGGTCGTATGCTTTCTTACGCAATGTCTAAAACGTATCTTCTATCTAAATACCGCTAGCTTTCAATGTAGTTAAAGATTGAACAGCTAGAATAACAGAGCAATCAAGTGATTTAATCCCGCGATTGGTCCGCATCGATCATTTGATTTTATTATGATAGGCATTTCGGCCTGCTCAGGCCATTTCGTGCCGTGAATAGAAAGAGAGAGAGAGATAAAAATATTACGTTCTGAAAGTCAGTTGGTTTTTCAGAGCAAATGAAAAGGAGATTGATGAGAAAAGGGTGTGCATCTCCTAATAGTGTGGGCAAAGAAAAGGGGATGTTGTGTGCACGGCAGTAGTTGGTAAGTGTTTTTCGATGTTCATGGTAATGTTGACATGTTGATCTGCTTCCTCGTTTCCTGGGATGCCACAGTGACTGGCACCCACAGGAAACGGACCTTCATGCCCATCAGATGAAGTGTTTCAAGTGTGTCATAAATGGAAATATGGCAATGGTGCGAAAAGGAAATTGAAGAAAGAGATTGAAGAACAGATTTTGAGTCGGAACAAATGACGACATGGCGCATGGGGTGACAAATTGAACGGTTGCGGACATAGCGAAGGGCAGTGAGAATAGCGTGCAATTCGGCGATGAAAATGGAGGTCCCGTCTGGCAAGCGATGTTGTTTTGTGTATGTATCGGAAACAATGGCATTTCCTGTGTAATTTGCGTCTTTAGATCCGTCGGTGAAAACAAAAGGAATAAGGCGACAACGGGAACGAAACTGGTGGCATTTTTGTTTGACGTATTCTGGACAAAGTTGTGATTTTGCAGTGGTGGTGAGATAAAAAATATGTCGTTCGGTCATCTGCCACGGTGGTGTAGTTGGTGGAGGAAGAGCAATAATATGTGGAATATTGTATTGGAGTTGTGTAGAAAATGTTTTGATGCGTGAAGCTATGGTAAGGCCGGTTCGTTTTTCGGCGGGACCCAAATAGTCGTGGTATGTATTTTGGAGAATTTGTAAAGATGTGTGTGTAGGGTGGTGTTCTCTAAATTGATTTTTTGCGGCATACCTAAGTGTTTGTTCCATTCTTCGGAGAGCTAATGGTGGAATTCCTGATTCGGTTTGTAAAGAAGTGATGGGAGATGTGGTCATCGCACCGAGAGCTATGCGGATAAATGTATTTTGTAACGTGTCCAGCATTTTCAAAGCGTATGTACTGCCACCTGCGTAAACTATTGAACCATATTCTATAATTGGAAGAACCAAGGATTTGTACAAGTATAAAAGCGTGTGACGATCGGATCCGAATGATGAAGACGTAATGCAGCGAAATAAATTGAGTCGGTGAAAACATTTGGTCTGGACGTGCTTGATGTGTTGATGCATGGAAAGCTTACGATCGAAAATAATACCAAGAAATTTAAACGAATTTACAAAAGGTATATCATTGTTTCCGAGGTGAAGCGGTGTGTCTGGGTTTGGGCAGGGTGTTGATTTACTAAATATCGGTGTTGCAGATTTTGGGGCCGAAAAAATGAAACCATACTTCAGGGGCCATTCGTGTATTCTGTCAAGTGTGTTTTGTAAGCGAATTAAACAATGTTCATAATTTTTCCCGGAGCACCAAATTGCGCTGTCGTCTGCAAATAGTGAATATGATATATTGGTAGGCATGTCATCGAAAAGATCATTAATGATAATGTTAAATAATACTGGTGAAAGACAACTTCCCTGTGGTAGGCCGTTCTGAAGACAATGTGAATCGGAAATGGCTGACCGGCACCTGATGTGGAATCGACGAGAACTAGATAAAAAAAACCTACTAAATAATGTGCTAAATGTCATTTTATACCGAGTTGTTGAATTTTGAAGAGTAATGCGGGTTTGAAAACCATATCGCACGCTTTGCTATAGATGTAAGTTCCATTTATATTCCACCACACACAAACAACACAAATATTTTGACACAATTAGAAAACCTTATAGCATATTTCAAGAACCCTTTCATACTACTTGGAGACTTTAATGTACATAGTCCAGCCTGGGATCAAACATGTACACATAGAGACACTCGAGGCCACCTCATTGAACAAATTTTAGACCGACATAATTTAGTACTACTTAACACCGGAGAACCAACATTTTTTCACCTTGGACATCATACAGAAACAGCTATTGATTTATAAATATGCTCTCCGACCCTGGTCAACGATTTTGACTGGACCATTGATACCGACATTCATGACAGCGACCACTACCCCATCAAATTAACACCCACTTTTTCAACTGCGACCGATACCACACCCAGTTTTATCCCACGCTGGAAAACATCAACTTAATTACAAATACACTTATCGAAGCAGCATCTACTACAATTCCACTCACAAAACCTTTTACAAAACGAACGCCAGTACCTTGGTGGTGTCCCGAAATTTCATGTGCCATCGCGGTAAGAAAAAGAGCATTTATAAAATATTTACGTCACCCCGACCAACAAAATTTAATCAACCGGAACCATGAACGTGCGAGGACCCGCCGCATCATTCGTGAAGCTAGGCGCCGTTCATGGTCTTTATATTTACAGCAACTTACATTTCAAACACCTTTAAGCCAAACATGGGGATTAATCCGCCGTTTGAGAGGAAGATCCCCATTTAGATCACTACCGGCCCTCAAACTTCACAACATCATCATTACCGAACCGCAAGCAATAGTAAACACCATAGCAGATACCATTTGCCCACCATAGCTCCGACGAAAACTACAGACAGGGTTTCATAGAAAATGCACAACACACTTTTTGCCTCGATCTCGCACAATTGTCTAAAATGGCTAAAAAATACTGCGATAGTGTGTTCATGTTTTTTATAGCCTTGACGGATGTCTGTCTCTAATCGAATAAGATGATCTATGGTGCTGCGTCCTCGTCGAAAACCACATTGAAAGGGAGATAGAAGGGAATTTGTGTCCAGGTGCCAGGTCATTATTTTGTATAACTATACGTTCAAAACAGTTTTCCTACACAACTGGTGAGTGCAATGGGTCGAAAATTAGTGGGGTTACTATGGTCCTTGCCAGGTTTTGGGATGGGTATAATGAAAGATTCTTTCCAAGTTTCGGGGAAGGTATGAGTTGTCCATAGTCTATTAAATGTGTGCAAAATGTAATGTTTGGTGTGATCCGGTAAATGTCTGAAAAATAATAATGTAAGTTGTCGGGTCCTACTGAAGTATTGCCGGCGGAGGAAATGGCTGTCTCAAGTTCTGAAATTTGAAAAGGAGTATTATATATTTCTGAGTTGTCAGAATCAAATTGTGCGAGATCGAGGTAAAAAGTGTGTTGTGCATTTTCTATGAAACCCGGTCTGTAGTTTTCGTCGGAGCTATGGTGGGCAATGGTATCTGCTATGGTGTTTGCTCTTTTTCTTACCGCGATGGCACATGAAATTTCGGGATACCACCAAGGTACTGGCGTTCGTTTTGTAAAAGGTTTTGTGAGTGGAATTGTAGTAGATGCTGCTTCGATAAGTGTATTTGTAATTAAGTTGATGTTTTCCAGCGTGGGGTAAAACTGGGTGTGGTATCGGTCGCAGTTGAAAAAGTGGGTGTTAATTTGATGGGGTAGTGGTCGCTGTCATGAATGTCGGTATCAATGGTCCAGTCAAAATCGTTGACCAGGGTCGGAGAGCATATTCATAAATCAATAGCTGTTTCTGTATGATGTCCAAGGTGAAAAAATGTTGGTTCTCCGGTGTTAAGTAGTACTAAATTATGTCGGTCTAAAATTTGTTCAATGATGTGGCCTCGAGTGTCTCTATGTGTACATGTTTGATCCCAGGCTGGACTATGTGCATTAAAGTCTCCGAGTAGTATGAAAGGGTTCTTGAAATGTGCTATAGGGTTTTCTAATTGTGTCAAAATATTTGTGTTGTCTGTGTGTGGTGGAATATAAATGGAACTTACATCTATATTCCTACCATGGAAACGTAAAGTACAAGCTACGGCTTGTAAAGGTGAATTAAGTGTAATTTGTGTATGTGTAAAATCATTGTTTATTTAAAGTGCTGTACCGCCACTTCGATGTGATCCACGGACCTCGTCGTGACGATACAGTGAATAATTGAAAATATTGAAGTTGTATGTATCATTAGGCAAAAACCATGTTTCTTGGAGTGCTATGAGAATAGGTGCGAGAATACTGAAAAAAAACTTTCATTTCGGCCCATCTTGATATTAAGCTACGGCAATTCCATTGTAAAAATGTAGACATCGGGAAAAGAAGTGTTAATGTTTTTCGGCACCTTTCGGTGCATGTCGGAGCCAGGAGTGCAGTTCAGGTGAGTATGCGTGTTGAGTGCGGACGGCGGCGGTGGACTCGCTCGAGCCGTCCGGCCGACCGGTGACCTTGGCAAGGTCACGGCGGCCGGTTACTGCCTCGGGGGATGACCGCCGGCTTGGAGTTGGTCGTGTCACGTGGGCGCCGGCCGGCGCTGGACGCGCAGGGCTCGATCGGCGGCCCGCTGATGGGGAACGTGAATTTCCTCCCGCAGCCGAGTGACTGCGGGGCCTGTCACTCCTCCCTGGAGTGGTCCGCTTGTTGGGAGCCGGAGTGGTCTGTGTATTGGGAACCGGAGTTGTTTGTGTCGTGGTGGTGATTGGTTTTAGTTTGGTGAGTGGTGCCAGGCCTGGTATAAGTTCTGTTTGTGTGGACGCGGAATTTGTTTTGACGCGAGGTGTAGATGGAGCAATGGTGGCTGCCTGGGCGTAAGTTTTGGTGGTCGGGGAGGTGGCCTCGACGGTCCGCCGGGCCTGCGGGTAGGAGACTCCGGTCGTGGCCTTGACGGCGCAAACCTCCTTTTCCCGTCGCCAGACTGGACAGAGATTGGAAGTGGTGAGGTGGTCGGATGTGTTGCAGCTGAGGCAGTGAGCAGACTTTGAGCAGGTGGAATTAGGATGGGGTGGTTTACCGCACTTGGGGCAGCGGGCTGGTTGGCGACATGTCTTACTGCCATGGCCGAAGCGCTGGCAATTAAAACAGCGGAGAGGTTTAGGAATAAAGACGCGGACTTGGTATCGGATGTAGCCGGCGAGGAGGGTCTTGGGAAGAGTGGTAGAGTTGAAGGTAAGGACAAGGAGGCTTGTATCTCGTTTCTGGCCGTCTTTGAAGGAGGTGATGCGGTGGACGTGGGTCACCCCGTCCGGCCTGAGCTCCGTCTGGATATCTGTTTCAGACATGAAGCGGAGCTCCGGCGCGAAGATGGTGCCCTTGGTGGTGTTGCGGTTTGAATGTAGGATAATGGTGACGGATTTACCACAAAATGTGGTTGTACGGAGGAGGGCTTTGGTCTGGGCTCGGGTTTGGGTTTTAATGACGAGGGTTCCGTTGGCAGGGGCTTCGATGTCTGGATTGGTTAAGGAGCAGATGGCGAGGAGTTGCTTGGTCGGCCAGAAAACGTTAATACGGCGGAAGGAAACGGATTCCTCGACAGGCTTGACTACTATGTAAGAGCCAGCACTGTCGAGGTAGGGTTCGATGGGTTCAGGTTGGGAGGGCGTGGTCTGGTTCGAGCGTGGGTCAGCGGCGTGGAGGGTGATGGTCTGGTCCGGATCGCGAGGCGAGGTCGTGGTCTTGGGACGAGCAAGGGTCGGCGAGGCACAAAGGGCGTCCATGACGTCATCGAGAGGAATAGTCCGGCGCGGGTCATCAACAGTTGCATCGAGAGGTGGGGCATCATGCGCAAGGTCCGAAGTCGAGCGATGGTCAGCAGGCGTGGTCAGTGCAGGGAATTCCGATTCGGAGTCAGGTGGCGAGTTGGGGTCGGTATCCTTCTTTCGTTTGTTCCCCATCGCGGGGAAAAAACCTACCTAATGAAATATAAATAAACAAGAACACGCAGAAGCACAGGGAACGGAAATACGATGAGAGAAAAACAAATCCACGCGGGGTGACAGGTGTCACCCCTAGAAATGAACGAAAAGAGCGACGGGTGTCGCCCCACGAAAATGAAAAATAAAGAACTGCGGCGACGGGCAGTCAATCGCGCCAAAACTGGCAGGGCGGAGTAATCAATAGGCTCTGGTTATCTATGAGCGTATAGTACTGAATACTCCATGTGTGTCCGCATCGATCACGGCAGCAAAAGGTGTGCTGGATGCGTATGATGCAATCTCTGTGTGCAATTTGCTTGCCCCTCCCCGCATATGACGTTGTTGCAGTCTTCATATGAAGGAATCATCATTCATCAAGCAGTTTGATTGTGAAACTATGAGTTAGTCATTTTCGGATCTTGGTTTTCGGTCTGGCGGCACCTCCAGGACTTCGCTAGGACTTGTCCAGGACTTCTCCAGGAATTATCCAGGACTTCAGTTGTGTCTAATGTTCAACAATTTTCGCTTCTAAAGTGTATATTTCAATGGGTGAGCGTCCGAGAGCCATGTGAAGTGACTTCCACTTCACCAGGTTGAACTTCAGCTTCTATGTTGATGATTACTGGACAACGAACATGGCGAGACAATCGTATCGTCTGCTTGCATCACGTCGGTACCTTATGCATATAAGGCACCCTGATTAGATGTGAGTTCATTATCATTAATAAACAAAGCGAACAATAGCTGAGATAAAAGGCCGCCATCAGGCGTTCCGGGCGTAACACCAATCCCTGATTCGAGTTTTCCCGTCCCATTGATCAGCATCTGCTGATTACACCTAATTCAATCGAAAACTGTGTTTGATGGCGTGACAGTGTTTAGGTTGCGAAAAAGCAATACATGCTCAACACTGAAATGAAGTTGAGAAATTCGTCTGGATGCTTGAGAAATTCGTCTGTCGTGAGATGTTTGTACCGATTGTTCTTCAGCCTGCGTGCACTCTTGTAGCAAAGGTAGTTTAGCGTGGCCTGTGTGGCAGAAAAACGTGCTACATTTCAGATATGGCCGGTGTCGAATGAGCGCACACATGGTCAGATATTATCACTCCCAATATCCCTCCAAATAGTCGTAGCAGCTTTACTGATTGGCTGTTTGAAGTGTTCCGAGCAGAACCATTTGGTGGATTGACGCGCTGTTAGACTCCTTCCATTTCTGAGAAAAACTGCCTGGTTGGTCGATTGTCTGCGTGTGATCACGAGAGGCATCAGCCAGCCCGGAGGCTCATTCAAGAGCTGTGTCCACTTGTTCAGTCGGGCCCATGAGCCTAATTGACCTGTGCAGATTCCAGCGTCCGTTGTACTGTAGCGCCTGTTACAT
This sequence comes from Ashinkailepas kermadecensis, assembly GCA_034440615.1. Lineage (NCBI taxonomy): Eukaryota > Metazoa > Arthropoda > Thecostraca > Neolepadidae > Ashinkailepas > Ashinkailepas kermadecensis. The sequence continues at coordinate 14,440 of JAOTOM010003404.1, forward strand.
AGAGGAACAATGGTGGTGCTGTGCACTGATAAATATCGGCAAGGCGATCACAATGCAAGTAAAGTATTAAAAGAAAAAACAAACAAGCAAATATTCTTGAATCCGAGGTGGTGAACAGTATTTACATGGGAGGAATTATTACAGACTGGTGTAGATCACTTGCGCAGAATGATACATAGCCTTGCACAGGACTGCAAACGGTCGCGCGGGTTGTTCAGCTGCCCAACGCAGCCTTGTGTCGAGATAAATGCTCGGAAAGCATCGCGAGCTACACCACTGGGCAAGGTTGAGATGTGAAGGTCGCGGCAGACTAAAAGCGTATCTGTTAACGCATGGTGTCCATAAGGCTCCATGTCGCTTGTGAGAAGATTCATTGACTTCGATTGGACATATGTAGGTAAATACATACTCACATGTGACCCCTGCTGACGCATAATGGCCGACCTGCTCACCATGTCACCCAGACAACAGTGTAGGTGACGACGTGTATGTACATAATGGTCGGTCTACTCACCATGTCACCCAGACAACAGTGTAGGTGACGACATGTGTGTACATAATGGTCGAACTGCTCACCATGTCACCCAAACTACAGTGTAGGTGACGACATGTATGTACATAATGGTCGGTCTACTCCCCATGTCACCCAGACAACAACATAGGTGACGACATGTGTGTACATAATGGTCTGTCTACTCACAATGTCACCCAAACAACAGCATAGGTGACGACATGTGTGTAAATAATGGTCGGTCTACTCACCATGTCACCCAGACAACAGTGTAGGTGACGACATGTGTGTACATAATGGTCGGTCTACTCACCATATCACACAGACAACAGTGTAGGTGACGACATGTATGTACATAATGGTCGGTCTACTCACAATGTCACCCAAACAACAGCATAGGTGACGACATGTGTGTACATAATGGTCGGTCTGCTCACCATGTCACCCAGACAACAGTGTAGGTGACGACATGTGTGTACATAATGACCGGTCTGTTCACTTCGTGCCTAGAAGACAGCCTCGGTGACGACATGCGTGTACATAGTAGCCGGTCTGTTCACTTCGTCGCCCAGACGACAGCCCAGGTGACGACATGCGTGTACAACACATCAGCTGACGTGTGGTTGATAATTCATACGAAGATATATCGGAGACCCTCATGCCAAAAACGGTTTCGAGTAAGAAAAGAAAACCTACGGTTCTTGCTGCGGTTTAGAACACTTTGCGTTGTGCAGAGGATAAGCAGAAGATAATGGACCACTAGTGTAATGTCCTCAAGGATCATGGACACTCATCTACAAGTTGAACTCTAATTGTGAGCGGGAGGGATCCCTGGAGTACTATTTCTAAACCGTTTGCACTGTAGCTCTAGAACTTAGGGACTTTTCTCAACTTACTTTATATACTTGTCATGTATGCTGCATAGTTCATTTTCACGTATTCCTGATCAGCATCTGTACTCCAAGGTGTGCCACGATAATATAATGAAGATACATTCAAAGAAGCCCGCTTGGGTCTATTTATTTTTATATCATGAATATGAACATGAATTCTCATGAAAATTGTATGCTTCTTAAACACTGTAGTGAGTTTCTGAACATGAAGAAGTTTAGATCCATAGGCTACCAGCCATGTCACTGTCCCCCTGCGGCACATGCATGGTCACTGTATGACGACCATTCTACAATACACGATAATATTGGTCGTGCTGTGAGGGCATTGACTGAGAGCTCCTGTCCTGTTCTCTGCAATCTTGCTTAGCTTCCTTGGAAACTCACTACTACAGACGTGGCAATTTCGAGGGCGAAAACACCATTTCCTCCGACGTCTGCTCGTTGGGAGCTTGAAACGACAGCCGGAACCGGTCGTGACGTATTTCCGCCATCGCTCCTGCTACTGACGTCACCAAACTGTGGGAGGGGAGGGGCGAGCACCAGCCTGGGAGCCGTGCAGTCCGTGTGTGTGTGTGTGTGTGTGCGCGTTTGTGTGTGTGAGTGTTGTGTGCGTGTGTGTTAGGTGGACTGCACCACAGTGGGGATGTGGGTCAGGTGTTGACCGGGTCACCGTGACGCTCGTCACCGGACCTCCACAGTGGGGGATGTGGGTCAGGTGACGCTCGTCACCGGACCTCCACAGTGGGGATGTGGGTCAGGTGAGTTGCCGGGTCACCGTGACGCTCGTCACCGGACCTCCACAGTGGGGGATGTGGGTCAGGTGACGCTGACCGGGTCACCGTGACGCTCGTCACCGGACCTCCACAGTGGGGGATGTGGGTCAGGTGACGCTGACCGGGTCACCGTGACGCTCGTCACCGGACCTCCACAGTGGGGGATGTGGGTCAGGTGACGCTCGTCACCGGACCTCCACAGTGGGGGATGTGGGTCAGGTGACGCTGACCGGGTCACCGTGACGCTCGTCACCGGACCTCCACAGTGGGGGATGTGGGTCAGGTGACGCTGACCGGGTCACCGTGACGTTCGTCACCGGACCTCGGGCACAGTGGGGATGTGGGTCAGGTGTTGGGTACCGTGACGCTCGTCACCGGACCTCCACAGTGGGGGATGTGGGTCAGGTGACGCTGACCGGGTCACCGTGACGCTCGTCACCGCCCCGGTCGCCGCAGCTGCGTGTCGCGCTCCTCGCAGTCGTACCCGCGTCAGGGCGCTCCTCGCAGTCGTACCCGCGTCAGGGCGCTTCTCGCAGTCGGACCAGTGTCAGGTCAGCAGCGGACGCCCAGCTCCCCCCGGGGCTGGCTCACGGTTCGCTGCCTCGTCAGTGCTGCCGACCGAGCGTGCAACTGCTGTACCGGCCAGGCGTGGTCTCTGGTCAGGGATGTCGAGTAGGTGTGGTCTCTGGTCAGGGATGTCGAGCAGGCGTGGTCTCTGGTCAGGAATGTCGAGCAGGTGTGGTCTCTGGTCAGGGATGTCGAGCAGGCGTGGTCTCTGGTCAGGGATGTCGAGCAGGCGTGGTCTCTGGTCAGGGATGTCGAGCAGGTGTGGTCTCTGGTCAGGGATGTCGAGCAGGCGTGGTCTCTGGTCAGGGTTCACAAGCAGGTGTGGTCTCTGGCTGGTGTTGTCGTGAACGTGTGGTCTCTGGTCATCAATACCGGGGTATGTGGTCTCTGGTCATCAATACCGGGGTATGTGGTCTCTGGTCAGCAATACCGGCGTGTGTGATCTCTGCTCAGCTGTACCGACCAGGTGTGGTTCCTGATTGGTGATACTGGGGTAGGTGATCTCCGGTCAGTGATACCAGAGTGTCATCCCTGGTCAGTGACACTGGGGAGATGTGGTTTCTAGTTAGTGCTGTCCGGAATGTGTAGTTTCTTGTTAGTGATACCGGACAGGTGTGGTCACTGATGAGTGATATCGGGCAGGTGAGTCTCTGGCAGTGATACTGTGAAGGCGTGGTCTCTAGTCAGCAACATAGGGGCGTGTGGCCTCTTGTCAGCGATACCGGACAGGTGTGGTCTTTGGTCAATGATGTTTTGGTAGGCGATCTCTGGTCAGTGATGTCGTGGTGGACTGGTGGGTGGTCTCAGCAATACCGGGATGTGTGGTTTACGGACAGTGAAGTCGTAGAGGTGTGGCTGCTGGTTAGTGATACTGGAGTAGGTGGTCTCCTGTCAGTGATACCAGAGAGTATCGTCTCTGGTCAGCGATACCAGGAACATGGTATCTGTGGTCAGTGAAAACGGGGGCATGTGTTATCTTGCCAGTGATACCGGGCTGATGCTGTCTCTGGTTAGTGATGCCGGGAAATTGTGACCTCTAACCATTGATACCAGGAAGTTGTGGGCTCTTGTGTGTGTATTTGCCGGTGCGGGTCGTGTGATGCCAGTCTTGATACCAGGATTGTGGGCTCTTGTCAGTGATGCCGGTAAGTGGTGGTATCTTGTTAATGGCGCCGGGAAGTTGTGGTCTCTTGTCAGTGGCGCCGGGAAGTTGTGGTCTCTTTTCAGTGATACAGAATGGTTGTGGTCTCTTGTCAGTGATATGGGGAAGTCGTGGTCCCTTGTCAGTGATACCGGGAAGCTGTGGTCTCTTGTCAGTGGCGCTGGGAAGTTGTGGTCTCTTTTCAGCGATACCGGACTGTTGTGGTCTCCTGTCAGTGATAATGGGCAGTCATACCGGAAAATTGTGATCTCTTGCTAGTGATACCGGAAAATTGTGATCTCTTGTCAGTGATGCCGAAAGAATGTGGTCTGTTGTCAGTGATACCGGGAGGCTGTGGTCTCTTGTTAGTGATACCGGGTGGTTGTGGTCTCTTGCCAGTGATACCGGGAGATTGTGACGTTTGATCAGTGATGCTCGATAAAGCGCTGCGATTTTTGGATAACAACCCAGTGGACATGGGAGAGCCTGGCAAGTGATACTCCTTACAACTGATGTCAAGGATGAAATTATTGACGGTGGGTTTAAAGAGAATAATGCATTGACAACAATTCTGGTGTGCTGAACGCTTGGACGGCGGCGCCGAGGCCAAGAATACAACCGGTGGGCTGAGTTGTGCTATGAAGAGGCAGTACATACGCGTGGCGAGTCGGCCATGAAAGGTGAGCTGCACACTGGACTAGTTCAGGTGGCACTGGTCCTAATTTGTCGAATGTGGGCTCATGGAAAATGCGTACACACAAACGTGCATCAGCACATCATTTACCTGAAAATTTCAGGATTTCGTCGTTTCCTCTATATGTTGCTGCGAAACAAATTAGTGGACACACTTTTCAGCATGCATTCACCGATGAGCGATGCCCTTTTATGATGCGATGACTTTGACCTTCGACTGACCGGTGAGCGATGCCCTTTCATGATGCGATGACTTTGACCCGCAACTGACCGGTGAGCGATGACTTTTCAGCGTGCATCCAACAGTGAGCGATGCTTAAACAAAATCGGCCACATCATTTGTGTCTGTGCACAAACGAACGCAAGCAGCTAAAAAGCAGTAGCGAAGTACCAGTGGACCGCTTTAGGTCACCCAATTGTTCTTCCCTCACATTGCACAAGGCATTATCAGTGTAAATCCGGTTCCATTCATACCAAGGATGCTACTCTAGTTAATGATGCATGCTAATAGTAAGAATTATAATAATAATAATAATAATAATAATAATAATAATAATAATAATAATAATACTAATAATAATAATAATAATAAGAATAATAATAATAATAATAATAATAATAATAATGAATTATGATAAGAAGAAAAAATATGAAGTTAAGACTTATAATATTTTATACCAGTTGGGTGAATTTCACACAATAGCCGCCTCAGAACACTCTGGGGAATGCATGATCAACGCCAATCAGGATCACTTCAAACTCAACAATTTGTCAGTTAATTTCAAAATGACAAATATATAGATGTATTTACACCATACACAAACGTGCTGGGAAAATACATCAGAATGACCAGTTAAAACATACTTAATATATTTAAACTACTGGGTTTGTTCTGGAAGACAACTTAAAGTTGACACCGTGTATACGCAAGCGATGCTGCTCACTGCAATACCGTGAACCGTCACAAAATCTTAACGTTAATTTTGCTGGGTGGTTATATGTATGGCCAGTAAAGGAGGACTATGGTGATCTCGTGGTGCAGGCACAGGGTCTGGCAACACACTGCGACAGGGAGCCTGTGGACCAGGGAACCTGTGGACCAGGGAACCTGTGGACCAGGGAGCCTGTGGACCAGGCACAACTGAACTCTCCGGACAACACACTGCGACAGGGAGCCTGTGGACCAGGCACAACTGAACTCTCCGGACAACACACTGCGACAGGGAGCCTGTGGACCAGGCACAACACAAACAGGGAGCCTGTGGACCAGGCACAACTGAACTCTCCGGACAACCCATACACACTTGCACTACATTGTGGTCACTTTTCGCGGAGGTGTAGAAATTTCAGAACAATGCGGAACATGTGGTCGCCCGGCCTGGGAGCACGCAGGTCGGGTGGCATGACGACATAAACACGTGGCCGGCAGCTCGCTGGCTGCCCTCAGTAGGCACCGGCTGGACTGGCTTCGGCTAAGTTCCACCAAAAAACCTTCACGTTGAACAAAAACATGGGTGCTTCAAACAGAGCGTTGTAGAATAAGTTACTTTTTTTAAATCTGATGCGTACAGCATTACAACTGCGATATCGGATACGTACAACAACGGCCTCGAATTATTTTCCCTTACATGTCATATTCACATTCTCGATGTTCATTTAACTTCGGGTAAAACAAATTACGCCGATAGATGTCAGGGATGGGAGGTTTATACCACTACAGTGATTTGTCCAATTGAAAATATGGGTTGAACTAGTCGGATAAAACTAGTTTTGACCTCAACCTGATAGCTACGCTAAGTACACCATCAGCAACTGTAAGGGATTGTCCAAACTATCATGAGTAGGAAAAATAACTAATACACTGAATTTAATAGTCATCGATCCATGCTCATAACCGATTGCAAAATATATGTTTGAGATAAAAACATGGTTAGGAAAGACCAGTATTTCCCGGTTACAATTCATGATTGCAGCCAGATAAGAAATTAAATTGATCTTCACTCTTCAGGGAAATACTTCAGGGTATACAAAATACGAAGCTGTATTCCGACGTTTCGACCTTTGGTCATTCTTAGGGACGCACACTGTTACATCGTTGGCGACCGGTGAATGCTTCGGGACTACAAATTACATCAGTCACAAAAACTCGACCAAACCAGATTGCGATTGAGGAGGAGGGTGGATTTCGCTCTTCCCCTGTTGTTTTTCGTCTGCCGTTCCCTAATCCTTTGTGATAGGTACGGGCAACTGGGTGAATATTCTGTCATTCCTTTGCCTATTTCGTACCAAAAGTGGAAGTTCGTAGTTACATCACAAGCGGCTCTTGAATATTTGGAGGCGCATCCGGTAGATTGTTTTTGAAAACTTAGAAGCCGGACATGTATCTGAATGTTTCCATTGTTGTACTGTTTAGGTGAGTACAATTTGGAATTAAACTGCTCATACTACCTTGCTAACTTACTAAGTTTATTATTACGAGCCTAATCATGTTAATTGAAGCGTGAGGGAGGGATCCACGTGGAAGAAGTATTGACAATAGCTGGTTTTCTCACAGCGGCAGGTATCATTGACGGCAGGTATCATAGCGGCAGGTATCATTGACGTTGCCATCAGAGAGTGTGGTGGGTGAGGTGAACTCAGGATAAACAGCAACAATGAATCACAAACAGTGGCCGAGTCCGAAAATTGTCCCAATGGCGGTTCCCGAAGGTGACGACAGATATTCAGGGCATACCCTATTCAAACCACTACAAATAATGGCTCGGCGAGAGTGACACTTTGCCAATGGCGGATAGGGGAGGAGTGAATTATGAACAAACAATTGTAATAAATCACACGTAGTGTTGGAGCCAGGAGATCTCCCCATGACCAATAATTTTAGTAGCCTTCCCAAACAAGCTCCTCAGGCTCCACACAAGTATAATTACTGGGAACGCCTCCAGAGAACGACCTCATGGTATGTGTTACTATTATGTAAGAATGAGTAGAATATATTTGTGGCACTAACTGCAAAAAAGAACTAGCCACAAATAAAAATTATACCCACTCCTTCCTTAGCCTCCTGGCTACTCCATTGGCTGCTTTACATGTGCATGTGTAGGCGTAAAATGGTGCTTTGGATCATTAAGGATGACCTACACCCAACCGTGAAGCAAGTTTTCCCGATGTAAAATTCAAACACAGGTCCCTTATGGTTTTGATGAATTTCTCCCCAATCTGCCTCCTGACTTGGCCTTGGCCAAAAATATGAAATACTGACCTGATAATTGTGTAGATTAGACCAACATCATTCGCTTGAGCTCTTCAGTTTTGAAATTAGCCAATAGATTGTGTGATTTTAGGGAAGGGGAAATCCGCCCCCGCACATTTAGCTATAAAATAGGCCTGCTGTAATATGATTAAGGCTTCTGTGTTTCTTTATGCTGTTTATAATTTTAGTGAAGGTGTAAGACATTGTATTTCACCTTTCAAATATTGACCTTTTCGCCGGCTTATGTCGGTTTTAACGGGTTCAGGCCGATTTTAGCCCATGACATCATGTTCAGGGCTAGTATAGAGGCACCCCACCAACACTGCCCATAATTCCACTGATTTTCATCTACACCACAGTCGGTACACAATAGCGACACATTTAGTCCAATAGTTGGGATGACCAAGCAGGGTGCCAGCTGAGATGAGATTCATCTGAGTGATAAGTGCACAGATGTAACAATGAGGTTGCGATTTGTCAGCTGTACGCATCGGCTATTGTGTTCTACCCAGGGTTCCCGGATTCCCTGCTCCCTTCTCCCTCTGTCTCACCACACTTTCCTGGCCACGTCCTAAATTCAGTATTTCCACCACCTGAAAAAAGCTATGGTCACACCGCTTAATCAGCACCTCATGCTTCCAAACACACAGGCTAGAAGATAATTCGACGCCTCTACAATACCTCCCAGACAGAGCACTGGTGATGCCCATCATATGGTCCTTAGTTTGACCCCTCTACAATACCTCCCGGACAGAGCACTGGTGATGCCCATCATTTGGTCCTTAGTTTGACCCCTCTACAATACCTTCCGGACAGAGCACTGGTGATGCCCATCATTTGGTCCTTAGTTTGACCCCTCTACAATACCTCCCGGACAGAGCACTGGTGATGCCCATCATTTGGTCCTTAGTTTGACCCCTCTACAATACCTCCCGGACAGAGCACTGGTGATGCCCATCATTTTGTCCTCAGTTTGCGTTTTCATTAACCCCCTGAGAGTTCGTTGGGGTCAAAACTAGAAACTTTCTGGTGCGCATTCCCCCCCCCCCCCCCAATGCAACTACCGACAGCTGCACGGGAACTGCTTCAAAGTTCATGAAGGATATTTTAAAGTCGATTCTTTTTATGCAACACCCATATGGCGTAAGGTCCATGATAAGTTCGTCCAAAGTTGGAAGATGTGCCCTATCTGCTGCCTCCCCCCCGCACACACACTCCCGGTGCTCGCGCCCCTGCCTGCCAGTGAGTAAATTATCTATAAAAGCAATACGCACACGGTGCACATGTTAGACATCACACCACTTTTCTAATCCAAAATGAAGGCTCGGATCCAAGTCCAATTCCAGTGCAACGACCTCTGTGATCCGAATGTCTCTGTGATCCGAATCTTTCCATTCAGCTGGATTATTCGAAGTGCTTTCAGCTTAGTACACGTATGCAGCCTTGGGCCACGGCGCTGTGTGGACGAATACGGTCTGACTTCCGATATGCCTGGTTCTCCGATCGACTTTGCCCATATCGTAGTAGTTCCGTGACCAGCGCCAATTCAGGCGGTTCATCTTGCATCAACATTCACGTCGCCTGGGGAAAGCCAATGTGTTCAGTCGGTCGGACGGAACTCTCCAACGTGCGACACCGACCCGTGGCGAACAGACTGGACGTGAGCAACGCGGACGTCAGAGCGGCAGGTGTGGTCAGAGCGGCAGGTGTGGTCAGAGCGGCAGGTGTGGTCAGAGCGGGAGGTGTGGTCAGAGCGGCAGGTGTGATCAGAGCGGCAGGTGTGGTCAGAGCGGGAGGTGTGGTCAGGGCGGCAGGTGTGGTCAGAGCGGCAGGTGTGATCAGAGCGGCAGGTGTGATCAGGGCGGCAGGTGTGGTCAGAGCGGGAGGTATGGTCAGAGCGGCAGGTGTGATCAGAGCGGCAGGTGTGGTCAGAGCGGGAGGTGTGGTCAGAGCGGGAGGTGTGGTCAGAGCGGCAGGTGTGGTCAGAGCGGGAGGTGTTGTCAGAGCGGTAGGTGTGGTCAGAGCGGACAGTAGTCAGACAATGTTATCGGAACGGTACCTTGTGATAAGATTTGACAACCGCCAGACAATGTTATCTAAACAGTATGTATGATCAGAATGGACAAGCAATACGTCAGGCAGTGATGCCAGAATTGCTGGTGCCGGCGGTGATTGTCGGTGATGTACGGAAGCTGGATGTTGTGTCGTTCGACCCGCTCACCTGTCCTGACTTCCCCGACGTGTCCTGACTTCCCCGGCGTGTCCTGACTTCCCCGACGTGTCCCGACTTCCCCGGCGTGTCCTGACTTCCCCGACGTGTCCTGACTTCCCTGACGTGTCCCGACTTCCCCGACGTATCCCGACTTCCCTGACGTGTCCTGACTTCCCCGACGTGTCCTGACTTCCCCGACGTGTCCTGACTTCCCCGACGTGTCCTGACTATCCCGACGTGTCCTGACTTCCCCGACGTGTCCTGACTTCTCCGACGTGTCCTGACTTCTCCGATGTGTCCCGACTTCTCCGACGTGTCCCGACTTCCCCGACGTGTCCTGACTTCTCCGACGTGTCCCGACTTCCCCGGCGTGTCCTGACTTCCCCGACGTGTCCTGACTTCCCCGACGTGTCCTGACTTCCCCGACGTGTCCCGACTTCCCCGACGTGTCCTGACTTCTCCGATGTGTCCCGACTTCTCCGACGTGTCCCGACTTCCCCGACGTGTCCTGACTTCCCCGACGTGTCCTGACTTCCCCGACGTGTCCTGACTTCCCCGACGTGTCCCGACTTCCCCGACGTGTCCGGACTTCCCCGACGTGTCCTGACTACCCCGACGTGTCCCGACTTCCCCGACGTGTCCTGACTACCCCGACGTGTCCTGACTTCTCCGAGGTGTCCTGACTACCCCGACGTGTCCTGACTTCCCCGACGTGTCCTGACGTCTCCGAGGTGTCCTGACTACCCCGACGTGTCCTGACTTCCACGACATCGAAAGTATGAAACATTTTGGTCGCTTGTTCCGATCTCCCGACATCGGAAGTGGGCAACTTAGGCTTGTTCAAAACAGTTGTTTCGGGCGGGAGAGCTGTCAGCATTTGAAGGGTACACAGGATGTGAGCCGAAGGGCAGCACATTGGACTTGTTTAAAGCAGTTGCTGAGCTGGATCGTTGTCGGGGAGGGTGGGAGCATAAAGTTTACACTTGAGCTTGTGATCAGCCTGGAAGTTATTTAATCTGAGTATTATTTTCAAGAATTAAAATTCGCCCTGGGTGAATTAAAGTATAAAATGCCAAGAACTACGTTTAGATATGCTCTGCGCTGAATTTAGGTACGGTTTCAGGAATGTACCAAGGAGAGAACGCTAGAGTGGTAGCATGAGGAGGGAGAGGGGACTGGAGGCAGCACCGGAGATCCCAGGGGGAGGGGCAGCGCCCATCCCTTGGACACTATGGGGAGGTAACGGCCCCAATCGCTCTCCCTCTCCTTGGATCTGTGACTAATCTAATACCAAAAACGATCCCAGCACATTATGCCATGAGCGCCAGTGCACTGCCAATAATCATATGGAACCCCAAGGCATTGGTTCCTTTTAGTATCTTGTTGTCCTCTCCCCGTGTCAGATAATATATCACATGGTTGCGCAGCTCTTTCCGAGTGTCAGGCATCCATATATATTGTTTTTGGACCACATACCTTCATGAACCCAGACGATCTCTGCTGAGCACTGGGTCGGGCGATCCATGACGGCTCTGTCACCTAGCGACCAATCGGTGAACTACGACCAAAGTGACATCAAGCCATCGGCTACGGTAGCGAAACGGCTGTAGCTTGGGACTTCAAAACTGGTGAACACCTGCAGAAGCTTCGTGTAAGCTTATCCCGGGTGGTATTGGTGAATAGTGACGAACCACATGGAATTGGGAAAACCAAATTCGAATGATAATATGCCAAACTCTGGATCCTCAGAGACTTCACGGCATTGGGCGGACCTGATTTGTATTTTCGTTTTCGAACTGGCATATTCGAACTCAGTTCAAAGAATCATCGAACGGTACTCAGACAGCGTGCATTCCAACGACAAAAATGGCAAAATGGGTCACCCATACTCATTCGCATTGTCGTCGCTCTATTTCCTGCCTCTATGCACTCTCTGATATGTCGCACTTGCATTGCCGTTGTTCTATTTACTGCCTGCATACACTCTCTGATGTCACATTCGCACTGTCCTCGCTCTATTTACTGCCTCTATGCACTCTTTGATATGCCACACCATGTATCGTTTGGCAGGGTAAATAGAGGTTCAGCTGGCATCTTTATCAACACCCCTAGCACTATAAACGACTTCATGTCCTCACCAATGACCGACCTTTTCTGTGACACAATGCGCCGAGGGAAAGGTCAAGTCGCCGCTTGTACGGTGACCTTGAGAGACAAACTCTGAGATTGCATATGCTTCGCAAACGTTCTTCGAATTTTCATTAATGTCACTTGTGTCACTTATGTGTTAGCGTATGTTTATTTGTTTATTTGTATGCTAACTTCACCTATAGTTAAGCATTGCCCGTTGGAGATTAATAAGCGATAGACAATGCACGATGCACGATACAAACAGTTTTTGAGGCGACATGATCAAGTTGGGAATCAAACCCGCATCCTCTAGCGTGATAACTAAGCGTCCTACCCCTCAACGCAACACCTACATTCACATCTCAACATGTGTTCATAATTTCTGAACTAATTTGTATTCTCGTGTTCAAGTTTTCATGAACTTTTGCGTGTAAAACCAACATGTTCATCCCAAATTTGAGCACAAGACGACGTGCCCGTCGTCCGCTCGACCGGATCTCGTGCGACAAGTGTCGCCTGTGCTCACGCTTGAAATTGCAGTCGGCGCCTAACGTTGTTTCCTCTCAGAATACTAACGTCCTACTTGCATTAATGCACCCTATCTGGCCGCGTGTTCACTTGCTCCCACCTGTTCTTTTCCTCGTCCTCGGTCCCAAAGCCGGTCTTGGGACAGGATAATTCAGAATAGTAATGTAAGGCCATCCGGCGGTATTGCCGACCGCTGCCGCTGGTCCGTGACGTCACCAGAGCTCATATGCACTGGGCGACATAAAGGTCGACGAAGACTTCGTTGTGTACATTGAACAAACAAGCGCAACGTGAAGTGGTCGGAATTTAGCGGAGCTCACGATCACCTACCGCTGCCATTCAGTTCCCCGGGACGATGCGCTCTCGAGCCCCACAGGTATTCACTGAACAGTAGTCCGCATCTGGCGTTCTGTGGAATTCGGCATCGGAAGGTCTTCGGCTGGAGTCCCGTCGCATTCAGGTATCACGATTTAGCTTCGAACGAAAAATGTCTAATTTACCTCGGCAAAGGCGGAAGCCAGTGAAATTCCTGCACCGACCAGCGGTACAGGTTTGGGGGAAAAGTGCGAGGGGATTCCTTTTCGGGAAGGCCAGTACAAAAAAATGGTGTGTACTGGTGAGACGCCAAGTATGAATCTAGACGCTGAGGACTGTAGTGAGACGCCAAGTGTGAATCTGGACGCTGAGGACTGTAGTGAGACGCCAAGTGTGAATCTGGACGCTGAGGACTATGGTGAGACGCCAAGTGTGAACCTGGACGCTGAGGTCTGTGGTGAGACGCCAAATGTGAACCTGGACGCTGAGGTCTGTGGTGAGACGCCAAGTGTGAACCTATACGCTCTGGTCTGATTGTTTTCTTTCCCGTGAGAAACCAATAGGCAGGATTTATTAAGTTAATTCCAACTCCGTAAATCCAAGAATCCTTCCTTCACTCGGTCGAGTAGGCTGTAAATGGCAGCCAGCTCGGTAGGGGCGGGTGGAGGGGTCAATGTGACACTGTCCCTGAGATATCGGAAGCTTATAGGCCAGAACAATGACATTACTAGATTAGCTGGTTCCCTAGAGGAATCATCATATCTGTTAGTCTTCAAGCTATAAACTGGAAGGTCAAAGGAGGTAAAATCTACCTCCTCCGTAAGCTTTCAGTGTGACTCGCCCATTCTTTGCTTTTTTCTCCACGATATCTGTTGGAAATAGTTCCAGTTTGCACAGACATGTCTTGTGCATAAATAAATAGTGCATGGCTTGACACATTTATATTTAAAATTCACCGTTATCGTATGATAATATAGTCTCCTAAGTTCACTTAGGTGGAATTGTCGGTGAAACAGATTGGTGAAAATATTGGAATGATGAACGAGAAGTTATATGTGAAGTAAGCAAAATATAATACTTCAGATCGAAATTAGAACATATTTCCAACGTTTCGACTTTATGGTCTTCGTTTTCCTGATGAAGACAACATGGTCGAAGCGCCGCAAATATCTTTGAAATTATATCTGAAGGAATCATTTTTCATTCAATTGATTTATACTTTCGTGTTCACCATTCCACTATCTTCCCTTAAGTTGTAGTGCCATGGATGCCTAAAGTATTGTGTTGCGCTAAATCGCTTGTGGCTGGCGCTGTAAGATGGATTCTGGCGCTGAATTTGAATAAAGCACCAACAAAGCGTCTTTTGATGCAATTTGCTGAATTCAAAAGGTCAACCAAAGACATTTGTGATCATCTCAGGATATTAATTGACCAAGAACAAGAGCAACATGCAGAATGAGTGGCTCCCAAACAAATCGCATGTTACACATTTGGGGGTCATATTCCAGCATGGAAGAGCACATCACAGGCTACCTACAATGCGCACATAATCTGTAAGAGAGAACGAATTCGTCATATCAGACCAAGGGCCAGTACTTCCTTCTTCACGTTAGGCGAAGGATATAAAACGTTATAAGGAGCCATTACGTATGGAAATTCCAGCCCTAATACACAAATATTTTGGCACACAAAGGATATAGAATGATATAAGAAGCCACAACGTATGGAATTTCCAACATTAACACTATGGCTTATCATCATGGCTCACTCACTGGCACATGACTGAAGAAGACATATTCATAGATGACAAGGCATAATCTCTGAGGTGAGAACATGCTTGAGCTTTGGCTTTGTCCGGTGGGCCAATTTCGAGTCCCTCGTAGATCCTTGGTGACGGTGAAAGACTTCCATGTCCAGGTCCAGAAAGGATCCAGGATGTCTGTCGTCGGCCAGACAACTCCAGGATGTCTGTCGTTGGTCAGACAACTCCAGGATGTCTGTCGTCGGCCAGACAACTCCAGGATGTCTGCCGTCGGCCAGACAACTCCAGGATGTCTGTTGTCGGCCAGACGACTCCAGGATGTCTGTTGTCGGTCAGACGACTCCAGGATGTCTGTTGTCGGCCAGACATTGCCATGCAGAGACTGCGCAATTCACCATAGGATGCAATCGATAACTCTGAGCAAGAGATAACGACAGTAAGCTTAATTGCACTTAATATATAATTGCAATTAATATATAAGTCCAGCTTAATTACACAAGCAAAACTATAAATATTAATCACAAACAACTTTGGTCAATCCCGTCTATACGAAGGCAATCTAACGGCCAATTCCTCACTGAAAGAGGTATAAGTCCTTTAAATCCAGCAGCAGCGTCATTGCGCCGGGCTCGATGTCCGGGCTCTGGTTACGGCACCGCGGTAAAAAGCTGCCGATGGTGGCTACAAGGATAACACCCCGCCCTGTTCTTAGTCTCCCGCAAATCTCCTCCCACATCCTATAATCTCAGTCTACCGTAAGTCGTTTGCCAATGCAAATCTGGTTTCGTTCATGCCCTTTCCTGCCGAAACGTAAGTGACTCGAGATATTTTACATGCTTCTCTCTTAGCTTTGTCTTTCTGATTCTACAAATCAGGATGGGCAAGACTGGGGATCTCTCACCAAGCCAGAGGGTCTAAGTCCGTCTTTTCAGGACGTGTTTTTAGATTGAATATTGAAAACGATAACTTAACATTAGCAGGGTACGAAACCCGGGGGTCCGGACCCTCCCCCCCCCCCCGACCCATCCGTGATATCCAGCTATGAGGGTGGTTGCCTACGTCATGCAACGTCATCACTTGGCCACACTGCACGGGTGGTAACGAGGCTCGACGAAGCCTGCTGATGTTTCCTTTCCCTCTTATCTATCACTTATCTTGTAGTTGCTCTCCAGATACCGGTTGCTTCCTGACATTATTCCCAATTACGCTTGAACCTGTATCACACTCACCCACTCAATCCACTCGATGGGGCCTGTGGGACACTGGCGCCAGCTTGATTGGTCGGTCCAAGGCCGGTCGTCGTAGTCAGTCTTCCCGCGCTTTTTCTGCTGCGCCTGCGTCAGCTCGAGAATTTGTTGGCGAATGCTTGATTATTGCCCCTCGCTACGCACATTTGCAGAGCTGGCCATACTGAACTAGTGGTACTGCACTTGAAGCAATTTTTACCCGAAAGTGGCGTAATCGGCGTGATGGGGACGCAGACCTCCTTCAGGGCTGGTTTTGCGCCTCTGGCTGTCCAGCACTAGGCGAGTTCTACGTGCTCGTAAGATCAGAGGATTGTATACCTTCTACAAAGTAAATTTCAAGGCTATGGAGATTATGAAGCAGAGTTGCGCCGTTCAAAATGTGTACACTAACAAAGCCATTGCCATGTGGTCTTCCAGAAAACAGAATCTCCCATAAACCGAGTAAAGTCATAGCTCGAAAACCCTACCTCTCAGCCAGGACGAATTTTGTTTCCGAGCAATAGAGCATGGTGGAGGGGAAAATGGTTGTTCGCGTAAATGCTTGAATCATTTGTACTGAAAGCATGATCAACTTTTTCAGTACATACTTCGCGATTTGTCTATTGTTACAATTTTGTCGTTGCCTAGCAACTATCAGTGACAATGGGCTGAGGTTGCATTTGCTGAGTGGTGCGGATTTACCCGTTGTAGACAACCATTGTAGCGGAGATCTCCGTCACACCACTGCTTATATTGGAAAGAAGCTTCACTTACATGTAAGCAACAACATACATGTTCAGCTATATGTAAGTACCAACATCCATGTTCAGCTATAAGTACCAACATACGTGCTCAGCTGCATGTAGCTCCGCGTGTCAACTCAAGAACATAAATGGCGAGGATTTGAGATTAGTTGTAAAGCTCAGCAGCCAACAACCATCAGCCACAAACCAGCCATCAACCAGCCATCAGCCAGCCATCAATCGCGCTCCAGAATGATCGACCGCGCCAGTCTGTGCTATTTCTGAATGCATACGGATTCAAAACGAAAAGTGGGAAAATTTCGCATGATATAATTTTATCCAATGTTAATATGCATATAGTTCCAAGAATCATTGTCTCCATCGTCCGGTGAGCTAAGGCGCAGCACAAATTGTGTTAAAATCATCCCATGCTGAATGATAGGGTATGTGAAATTTTGGACTATCTGAATCAGATGCTGCTCACATCTCACGAACAAGTAGCGGCAGTTGCCTTGATGGCCTCTCCGTTCGGCCTGTGCTAAACGCTCGTTCGACACCGTCCCAGTATATCCGGTCGCGCTGAAAAGGGAGATGGACCGCTTGGTTTGTCCAGTGGTCTTGGCAGAGATACCGCGGTCCGAATCTATGCTGACCGGGATGAGCGATGAGGCCTTGGCGCCCATCCTTCTCGACAGGATCGACGAGCTGCTGCGGAAGGCTGTCACCATAAACTTGGCCCACAATCGGAACTCAGCACAGTGTCTGATTTACGAGGCGGGCCCGATGACTCTGACAGAGGAGGAGCTGCTGCTGGAGCGGGAGCCCCGAGACGTTGTGTACAAGTTGTCCCTTTGCGGTCCAGACACCCGGGCAGGGGTCAAAGCTCCTCCTGAAGCTGCGGCTTCAGTGGCTCGTCCTCCTCGTGCGATGCACGTCGGACACCAACAGAAGCGGGTGTTCCCGTTTGTTCCTCCTCCATTTCGTATGATCATTATCAAAATAGCTGCACTGGAGGCAATGCAAAGTCAATGGCTCCGTCACTTTAAGTCGTTTTAGATGTTCTCGGTCCGAGGCATTTTGGCAGGTATTAACCTGCCTATGGATTTAACATCTTCAAATAATGCAACTAATACTATAAGCTACTAGAGTCGGTTCATACAACAGCAATCACGCTAACATTCCCTTGCAGCATGCACCTCGCAACGCAGACCTCCCCGGCTGCAGAGAAGCATCTCACAGGATTTATCAGCGGCTCCGTGATGACGGAGCTAATTTACAGTACCCTCCGCAACCGTGATGCAGTGCGCCAAACTGCCCTCCACTCTGGGTATTGCAACAACTGGAAGCAGAATTTTGTTTTCACCTGTGGTAAATAACAAATATCTGAGTGTGAGAAACTTTCGAGATTCGCTGAATGAAAAAGCAAGCATAGTGAATCTAAATGCAATTTCACAGATGGCCCCAAACATCTCCAAAACGAATTCCGCCGCGGCTGTGGTATGTAGTGATGCCCAATTATCTTACCGGCTTTTGGATCAGCATGCGGATTATTCAGCAGAATTAATTGCGATTCGTGCTTCTCTCCACAAAGTCCGTCAACTAGGCGCACCCAGAAGGCCGATGTATGTTCGGATTCATTATCATCCACACATCATTCAACATATAATTTATCACATACAATTATCGCACACATCGGTGAAACGCTTACCGCTATGGCCTCAGCCATATTCATCTTCTCTGGATACGGGCACTATATTTTACCTCACGGCACAGCAGATCTGTTAGTTAACACGCGTGGGGGGGGGCTCTGAAAAAAACGCAAACGGGGGGGGGGGGTCCCGCCCCCCAAAAAAACCCCCCCCAAAAAAAGGGGGAGAAAAAAAATTCGGGGGGGGGGGGGGAGGGAAAGAAAAAAAATTTGAAAAAAATTACCTTAACAAAAAAAAAAAAATTAAAAAAAAAAAAAGAAAAAAAAAAAAAAAAAATCCCGTTTGGCGGGGCGTGGCCTATCAACATTAATAAACGGGGTTAAAAAAAAAAAAAAAAAAAAAAAAAAAAGAAAAAAAGAAATAAAAAAAAAAAAAAAAAAAAAAAAAAAAAAAAAAAAAAAAAAAAAAAAACCAAAAAAAAAAAAAAAAAAAAAAAAAAACAAAGTAAAAACCCAAACCAAAGGAACCAACCCCCCCCCCCCCCCCCCCCCCCCCGGGCAGCAAGAAAAAAAAGGAAAAAAAAAAGAAAAGAAAAAAAAAAAAAAAAAAAAAAAAAAAAAAAAAAAAAAAAAAAAAAAAAAAAAAAAAAAAAAAAAAAATAAAAAAAAAAAAAAAAAAAAAAAAAATTAAAAAAAAACAAAACAAAAAAAACACCAAACCCCACCCAAGAAACCAAAAAAAAAAAAAAAAAAAAAAAAAAAAAAAAAAAAAAAAAAAAAAAAACCTAAAGAAAACAAAAAAAAACCCCCCAATTTAAAACAAAAAAGAAGGGGACCAGCGCCGATTTTGTAGGTAAACCGGAAAAAAAAATATAAAAAATTTAAGGGACAAAAAAAAAAAAATAATAAACCTACTAAAATTTAACCTTTAAACACCTACCCGGCGGGCACTCCCAAAAAGGGCTCCAAAAAAAAGTTAAATTTTCCCGAAAATTTTGAAATTTTTTTGGTGGCCCCCGGGGGGGGGGCGGCTTCCCCCCCCGTTAAGCGTAGATGACCTTAGATGCATTAATTACTCTGACCCACATTTAAAACAGCACTATCCCTCGTCAAGCATGCGACCTTATTGTCTACGTAAATCTTTGTTTTAACACGCGCCCTGGAGGTCCTCTGAAAAATTCGCGCACTGGAGGGGGGGGGGGGGCGGATTCCGCCCCTCCCTAAGATCTCGGCTCCTATTACAGCTTGAGTACCAAAATTCACACGGTGGATGGGTACGGTAGTGAACTCTATTGTGTGCAAATTTCATGAGCCTAAGTCAATATCTTCAAGGTTAAATAAGGTCACAAATGTCAAAATTTTTGCGTGGCTTGGCTTCCGAACATACATCGGTTGCATACCCAGAGTGGAGGGCAGTTTGGCGCACTGCATCACGGTTGCAGAGGGTACTGTAAATTAGCTCCGTCATCACGGAGCCGCTGATAAATCCTGTGAGATGCTTCTCTGCAGCCGGGGAGGTCTGCGTTGCGAGGTGCATGCTGCAAGGGAATGTTAGCGTGATTGTTTTGCGTGGCTTGGCTTGGCATGGTTATGAATCGCTGTGGTTGTGTTTAAATGCTCCAAAATGGCCACCAATAATGTTTTTGACATGACTAATGATGCAATACAGATGCTAGACCCGGAATTTGACCTCAGGTCACCTATATAGCAGCACTTTATCAGGTCAGTTACCTGTTCCAGTTACCTGAACCGGGCCGCCCGCCCGACTGCTCCGTCGGGCAGCTCGGCGCAATCGGCTTCGCAAAGAAA
The DNA here is from genome assembly GCA_034440615.1 of Ashinkailepas kermadecensis. Classification (NCBI taxonomy): domain Eukaryota; kingdom Metazoa; phylum Arthropoda; class Thecostraca; family Neolepadidae; genus Ashinkailepas; species Ashinkailepas kermadecensis. The sequence continues at coordinate 34,641 of JAOTOM010003404.1, forward strand.
GGAGTGAAGTACATGAATAAAGTATGGAAACGCTTAGGTATACAATGACAAACAGTAGTTTTCAGGATGTGTAGGGAGTAACATGCAAAGCGACATCAATCGCATGATAGTCATTTGCATTTATGACAACATTCCAGTTGACTAAGTTTGGTTCCATCAACCTGTCATGAACTTGACCTGACTTGACCTCGGTGAACTAACATGACCTTGAAACTATATAGCATAACAATATGCATCAAACAAATCGCTAGTGTTGCCAAGAACACTTCCCTTTTGCCAATGGACGGGAACCGCGCATCAGTGCCGATTTTTGTGGTCTGGCGCTTCGAAATATTTTGACTTTAACGGCCTCTAACTCGAAAAATATTCGACCCATTTCCCTTTTTCTTACGTTAAAAGATGTGCCGGCCATTTCGAAGCAGGTACGCCAAAAAATGGCGTATATCGACCGGTAAAATCTGGAGTTATGTACGAAAAACCGGATGGGTCGGCGGATTTCGCCCCCCCCCCTCCTCTAGTGCGCGTGTTAGAACAAATTATGTAAGCAAGTTGAGATGCAAACCTTGGGCCTCGTCTAGATCCAATAAAGCCAGATGCACACCAACCCCACTACCATGTTTGTGTGTTGAATATCGTAAAAGTACCTCAATGCATAGCTTGCGCATAGACCGTGAAAGTTACCCACCCCACACCTTTCACCAGTTCTAGAGTGAATTAACCCAACGTAATATAAACTAACATGACCTGCCCTGACCTAACCTAAGCAGACCTCATTTGATATGATCTACCCTGCTCTTTCCCAACTTCATTTCCATACTCCCTATATCACAGCTGCATTTCCCTGTATACATCATAACTTATACTCAGCTATAAATTCCTTCTCCCGGCTGGCGTCACAACACGTGCGATCGTGTAATTTTCTACCGATGGAGTTGGCTCCAGCAAACTCACCGATCCATCATAGATGCAATGAACCGGCTGAGAAGGCCACAAATGATGTTCGGTAATGTTTTAGGGCAGCTTTGATCATAGGAAATGTAGTTTCTATGGGGAAAATAAGGGCATCGTGGCCATCACAACAGTTGGAGCTATGCGTGCATGCCACTGTCTATCCATAATGGGGCCTGACAAGGACGTGGATGGGATGCGAAGCAGAGCCTGTTTTACGGGTCACGACACTTACCACTCTCGTCGCGATGGCTGACTCCTGTCATGCGGTAGGAGCTCATAGTCAATGAGAAAAGTGTAACCGGTACATGGTACCAGGTAATGCAGGCATCGGCGTACCGTCACTTTTAGCCGTTTTCCAGCACCAGACCAAATCGTGAAAAAAACGATGAAAACGGCCGCCTTTTCTTTACACCCCTCCCCGGGTGGACGTGTCACGTGCGGCAAGAATGCTTACACTGCCGAGCTTGGAGATCGTTTTGGCTATACCGTGGTGCATATTTGGTGTCGATCGGTCCATTGGTTGGCGAACCATGCTGGTTGAAACCGAGCCGATTCAGTGCAATACAATTGGTCATATTTGGAGGTGAAAATTATCGTTTCACACGTTAAACCATTCGACAACAGAGGATTTCGGTGCAACCGTCCTCCCATCATATCGGTGTCGCTCACGTGCAGCACATTGACTCGATCGCACATAAATTGTGGCCAAAGGGTAGCCAACACTGTGGCTTTCACATCGTGTGACACATCTATCGTTCCCTGCGATGCGAGCCGAGCCGGGCGCCAATATGTGGAGGTCGCGTTTTTAGTCGGAAAACGCCCCAGCCCCATGCTAAACAGAAGTGGGGGTGTAAAGCGGATCTTGACACATGGCACTCGCTACGCTTCGCGTACCCGTACAAATTGTAGATTGCCGGATAGCCCAGATGATGGGCTGTCAATCTACCAAATTTGATAGCTCTAGTATGCGCCGCTCTCAGGTCGGAGGTGCCCAACCCAAACAGGTGCACTCGCCTGACGGTCGCACAGCACAGAGCACCCGGCCGCCGACCACAAAAGCACACATTTCCCTATCGGGCGCGTGTTTTCACAAAGTTTCATATTCGTGCGACTTGTGACTTGTGGTATATGCTGTGGCCCTGGCTAACTGATATCGACATGAACTCAGTTGACGGCACGTGGTACGTGCCCACGTGACCGGCGCAACGCGAAACTACGGCCATAATCTGTCCGCCGAACCGACGCATGACGTGTGAAAATTTGAGCGAAATCCACCCGGCCGTTTTCGCACAGCATACGTCGAAGCAGCACATACACACAGACAGACACACACGCATTTCTCGCCAACTTTGGAAACCGCCATGTATTAAATCTCCGATAGAGATTTATCGTGACATATTCATTCTAAATTTTATCTACGATTTTGAATTCAACATGTGTCTCATGGCCTTCTTCAAATCGAAATATTCGACTGAACGACATTTTGCATACCCGGCTGCCCATCAACCATACAAAGCCTTCGCATCCATTTTTGATAGGAAACAAGCCACCTCCTTCGCATCTCTTTCTGATATAAAACAAGCCACCTCCGTCGCATCCCTTCCTGGTAGAAAACAAGCCACCTCCTTCGCGCCATCGGTGTTTGTATCTTGTGCCATGTTGCCATGTTTGCATCTTGTGCCATGTTTGCATCTTGTGCCATGTCCCACTTGATACTTGTCCTATATATGCCTGGTATCGGCAACCGCTCGTCGACTTTGCACATAGAAATGCAATTTGATATACGTTCGAAGCCAATCTTGGTGACTCACATTCAGATCTTTTGCAATTGCTCTTCGTTTTTTTGTGCAAAACATCCAATTAAATATTTCTTTATAGACAACATGACTTTCCGAGTACCCATGCAAACGGGAGCTCCCGGTATTCCGTCTGAACGCTTGCCCTGATCTTACTTTTGCATGGCATTACATGCAGTTGATATAGGACCAGTGAATGCAATGATTGCAAGCAATGAACTTTGATGAAGCAATGAAAGCAAGTATTTCCCACAGCTTAGCAAGCACGTGTGGTTTCTCTTCGCATAACTTTTTGAACAGCGCTTGGTTTTACGGCGGACTTCCAGCACAATACTCGACTCGGTCAACAAGTGCGAGTTGATTTTAGTTTTTCCTTGTCTTATACGTTCATTCACATTGTGTGTAGGTACTATTGGCGTCACAAATAGCTTGGCAGCCAGGCTGGACGTCCTGGCACCTGAACATCCTGCATATGTATATGTGTGGTCGGAAACAGTATACCTATGCAGGATATTCAGGTGCCAGGACGCTCAGCCTGACTGCCAAGCTATTTGTGACGCCAATTATACGTCCTCGTGTTCAACAACCAGACATCCAACAACCAGACATCCAACATCCAGACATCCAGCGTCCTTGCTGTACTTCGGACTCCCATGAGCCGGTTAATCTCGTCAGCTTTGTTCAGGCGCCACATGGTCGGTCGAATGCTCATCCATGGGCGGATAGCCAAGAGCTGCTGCCTTGGAAAATGGTGTGAGGGGTGATGGTGTGTGACTGCCTTTCACTGTAGACTATTCCATTGATACCTACCGAGTGCGCTTAGTTGTACCGAGTACCTACCGGGTATGTTTAGTTGGTTGTAATACTTCGTGTTATTTTTCTGCCTTTGTACTAGCACCATAAAAGGTGAGTTGCGCGTCAGAACTGTGATTTAGTAACGTTCTTGCAAACCATCAGTGTTTACCTAAGCGGCCCGGATATGCCTGCCTTCCTACATCGACCTATATATCACTATTCTCCAAGTAGATGGGTACCGACGAAGTAGGCAAAATGCCCAAAAGCCACAGATAGTACAAAATAATATATTTACGACCCGCATGTAGTCAAAATAGTCGGGAAAGAAATATTCCCCTTTGTAAAGTGCATGTATGGTACATGATCCCCTACATGGGTGCAATGTGCAGTGGGGGACGTACATAAAAATCATAATATAATCATAAGCTTTGGGACCATTTCCAAATGGGGTAACAGGCGGCTCATTTCCCAATGACTTCGCATTTCCCATTACACCAGCAGGGTCGTTGTTTTATGAAAAAGATCAAACCTGTACATCATCATCATATCAGAAAAAGTCAAACCAGAGCATTGGAAGTCTATGCTTGATCTGCTCGAGGGACAGCCTTCGAGCAGGAGGGTGCTCCATGTTCACGGGCTCCACATTGAGCCGACTCAATCAGCATTCTATGGGCATAACCGAACATTGGATGGCACGTGCTCCCCCCCCCCCCGAGGTGCATAAAGCGACAACCATGCACTTTTTTTCCTGAAAAGTATAGAAACAAACTCAACCTCTCTTGTCCCCTGTCAACTTTTTCGTCGTGGTGGATGATGAGCCTTGGCATCTAAAATGAATTTTCAATAAATATCATACCTTTTCTTTCTTAGGCATTCCGCCTGTCGACTTTTAACCAAAGTCTTCTCCGTTATATCCGCAGCACCCAGATTCTGGGCGACCAACATCCGCAGCACCCACACGTCCCTTGTCGTGTCGTCCCTAGTCCCCGCCGTCCCCCGCCGATAGTGCTAAGACAATGGGGGATGGTCACTGACTGGGGAGAGGCACGATCCTGACTGAGGAGGTCGTGCAGCGGCACCCTCTCGTCACTCCTTAGTCACATGCTCGAATAGTCTCTGATAATGTGTCGTACATACTCTCGCCACTGCAAGTAAATATGACTGGTTGTTTCCTAACTGAGCTCCTCTCAGCTAACGTGCAGATTGCAAGCAAATCCCATATTTTGAAAGTATGATAAATATTCAACTTGGACATATGTAATATTATATATATATTATATATATATTATATTATATTATATTATATATATATATATATATATATATATATATATATATATATATATATATATATATATATATGTATATATGTGTGTGTATGTTTTTCTAATCTTTAGCAGAGGCAAAGTGCCGTCCGCTAGAGATTTTTACGTTAAGGAAGAGATTACGTTAATCCGGCTTATGTGACAACCGGTTATATCAATTAAGCAAGAGAGGAAAGATGAGACGCCGTCAAGCAAAGAACGCGGCGTAAAGGGCCGATACATACATAGTGTACAGGTTTATGTACAAACATATATACATACATACATGCATAACAATCAGAAGGACATTTGGAGGGTGGGCAGCTTCGTAGCCTACGAACAGGCTCCACTGCCCACCTGCGATCTGAAACGAAGCGGAGGCCCGGCGCCCAGAGCGAGTCGTGGGCGTCAGGCCCGGCCTTGTATGTGTAGGTGTATGTTTAAGTTAAAGCTTGGAAAACCCCGATAAGGGGGAAAACCAAGCTGCTTGGAAAACCCGTAGGTAAAAAACCAAGCGCAATCTATAAGGAACACCGTCCGTTTTTGCCAAATTGGATCGGTCCCTGTCTACCTAGTGTGAAATAACCAACACCTTTTTGCGTCCAATTTCGCCGCCTGTGCATCAATTTCAGCGATAAGCCCATTCATTTTCGACAGTTCGGCATAGCGCATCCAATTTACAAATCACAGCTCCACCTTCGGCCCAGCAGCATTCACTTTGGTACTATTGCAACCTATTTCGGCAGAACTGCACTCGAAATCAGATTTGCAGTGAATATTTCGGCAAGTGTGGATAGTTCAGTGATAGTGCGATGAATTTCGGCAGAGTGGAAGCAAGTTCGACGCGAAAATACTCCGCTATGATACTTGTTTTTGTCATATTTGGTTAAATATATACCAATTGTCCAATAAAGGGGCAATTTTTGGCGTTGTGTGTGTGTGTAATTGTATATATAATATATAATGCGACATTGACCAGCGGGTAGTTGCTAAGCGTGGTATTCTCGGCATGGTGACGCACTCAACCAATCAGAAGCTAGTAATATTTATTTGAAGCCGAGCAGGCTGCAACCACAAGGTCAGGAGGTCACAGCTCGTCTGGACGTCGTCATGCAACGTGGCGAAGGACGTACGAGGGGGCGGTACAGGAACCCAACCGAGGAGGAAAGATGGGCAATCATCAATGCTCATCTTTCTGGGTACTTCCTGCCGGCCTGCGCAGCCCGTGAGAACATTATCGACTAAGTGACTGTCGCCCACGGACTAGGTAACTTTGATGTGCACCCTGTGCTCTGGCGTGTAAGTGTACGGTATGTGCCCAGCATTGCGAACACTTCGTTGTTTGTACCCTTCGTTGTAAGACGTTCATTCGAAATTAATGACATATTCAAATACATGTTATTTGTATATCTGGATATTTCTACATATGCACAAGTTTAAAGTGCACATGGCTTCAGCATAGGAAGCAATGCTATTTTTTACACAACAGAGAAATACATATTGTCCAATAAAAGACAAAATTTTAACGTTTTATGTATATAATACGATAGCGCCAGTGGGGTGCTTCCTTAGACATCACTACCAGATATAAAACAAGGGTGGGGGAGTGGGTTAAAAACCACCCTCTAGTCAGTAGTGTTCGGTTCAGTATCGCAGCACCTGAATAACGAGTTAACACATCAGAAAATATAGAAGTAAGCCGTTATCGTAAAAACCCAACTAGCATTGGATGTAATACGCAGATGCATTTATATTAACCAAACTTTTCACTTTTGAACAGTAATTTTTGCGTCGAATTTTGTTGCACACAGCCGAAATCGGTTGTTGCCGAACCGAAACAAACATGCATGCCGAATACCATGCTCATTTCACTGAATTATAATGCACTATGCCGAAATTGATTGCCTTAATTTTTAAATGCACGCTGCCAGGCTGAATTTCTCCGTCTTGTGTCATATTCGGACGCAATGTGTTGAAACGCCGAAATTGGATGCGTTTAATACTGAAATCCGTGCAGTTTATTCAAACTTGCACGCAAAAAGGTATATGCACGTGTTTTACAACATCGGAGAGGAAGACGTGTGTAGCGAAGTCATAAAGCCAACGAGGAGTGTAACGCGTGTCATATAGCTTTTTACTTCACATCAAATCAGCTTGGACCATGTAACGTGTGACAGAGGAATCAGATCAGTTGGGAAAGTTTGGTGTCATGTAAAAAGCGGAAAAGTATCTCGAGAAGTGCCGGGTGCTCATTCCTGAGGAGAGCCCGAAGCGAAATTTGTGTATGGATGTTGGTTAAATACTAGATAATAGCGCGACGACGAGGAGCATATGTTGGATAGGTAAGTAAGATATGGGTGACAGTAATGCGGACTCGACATGTGCTACAAAGTGGAAGCCGGTGTGGTCGATAAAAAAATAATTGTGTGCAAATCTAGTGTGTCCGAGGCGAAGTCTGGCGAGCACCACCTCGTTCAGACGGGAGTGCTGGTTGGAGGAGGGCCAGTTGGAGAGTGTGGGCTTGATAGCGTGCAGGTGTGTGGTGTTGTGTGACCAGCAGGCCTGGATATATTTCTTAAATAAATTATTTGTTAGGGATAGAAGATCCCGGGGAACCGGAACTCCCTCGTTCGGGGGGGGCGATCGCCGCCAGGACCAGACCATCCGCTCGATCGTTCCCTGGGATACCCCTATGTCCGGAGATCCAAAGGAGGGTGAGCTGAAGGTGTTCGTGGTTGTCATAAAGTCATCAAGTCATAAAGTATCTAGGCTTAATAAGAGCCACAGGGGCCCATCTGGGTTAAGCCTATCTAGAAAAGGTACTAGAAATGTACATACTCTCACCCCAATCAATCCCTTATTCCTAGGAAGCTATATACCCCAGCCTATCTAGCACCACTCACTTGCTACCGCATAACACCCTCAACAATCAGAAGCTCCTCCCATCATACCCATCGTGCCACCATAGACAATCTCATCAGCATCACATCCCGAAGGAAGGTGCCGAATCTACTGCTAGGCACACCCCACACAAATTCATAAAGCGTTCAGACTTAATAAGAGACTCACTTGCTATTGCATAATACACTCAACAATTACAAACTCCTCCCATCATACCCATTGTGCTACCATAGACAATCTCATCAGTATCACATCCCGAAGGAAGGTGCTGAATCCATTGCTAGGTACACCCTATATAAAGTTATAAAGCGTTTAGACTTAATAAGAGACTCACTTGCTATTGCATAACACACTCAACAATTACAAACTCCTCCCAACTCCCATCTCCTCCCTGTCGATCAACCCTCCCTGGAATACAGAAAAACAAGCCCCCTATTCTTATAATGATTGTCTATGCCGTTTATAAAGATGTTCAGTGTGTTGCTACTGACAATGGTTCCTGCCAGCTGGTTCCAGTGTTCTACTACCCTGTTGGTGAAGAAAGACTGTCCTAACCTTGTCCTGCTGTGATTAACTTTAATTTTGAATTGATGACCTCTAATTGCCTCATTTCTATTAAATTCAAACATTTCCCTGAGATATCCCTGTTCCTGACCATGAACAAATTTAAAAACCTCGATGAGATCTCCTCTCAGCCTTCTATATCTAAATGAAAACATATTCAATTTCTTCAATCTTTCCTCATATGCCAGGTTGCCTATACCATTAACCATTTTTGTTGCCCTCTTTTGTACTCTCTCTAAAAGCCAACAATCTTTATCATAACTAGGAGACCAAGCTTGGACACAGTATTCCAAATGTGGCCTGACATATGCACAGCTCATTAAGCTTCCTGATGACCTCCTCACTTTTCTATGACACATTCCTCTGTATTGCCCCAAGCATTCTTAGTGCCTTCTTCCTGGCTTCTTTGGTCTGTTCTGATGCCACCAATTTTGTGTTCAAAATAACACCTAAGTCCTTCTCCTGCTGAGTCACAGATAGTACTTGGCCACCGATCAAGTATGGAGCCTTCATATGCTGCCTACCTACATGCATGACTTTGCACTTATCAAAATTAAACTTCATTTGCCATTTTTCGGACCACTTCACTAGCTCGTCTAAGTCTTTCTGCAGCAAAACCTGCTCATTGTGCCCTGTTATTGCCCTAAAGATCTTCAAATCATCGGCAAATTTCAAAACCTTACTGCTTAGGCCACATTCAATGCTATTCACGTATATAATGAACAATAGTGGCCCAAGTACCGACCCCTGGGGGACTCCACTAAGAACATTTTGCCATGATGACTTTGTACCATTTAGCATCACTCTCTGCTGTCTATCTGAAAGCCACAACTCTATCCATTTTAGGATGCTACCTGCAATACCATGGACCTGAAGCTGCATCATTAACCGTTTATGGGGTACCTTGTCAAAGGCCTTACTAAAGTCAAGTATGCTACATCAACCTGATTTCCTTGATCAAATTGTCTGTAGCAAAATTCAAAAAGTCCAAGAGATTTGTGAGACACGATCGTCTTTTTCTAAACCCATGTTGAGTATCTTGAATCAAGATGTTTCCTTCCAGAAAACTAACCATTCTATCCTTGATAATTGATTCGAGTACCTTGCAGACTAGGGATGTGAGGCTTACTGGCCTATAGTTTTCAACTTTCCCTCTTTCTCCTTTCTTGAAAATAGGAACTACATTTGCCCTTTTCCAATCTGTTGGAATTTCATTTTGTGAAACTGATCTACAAAATATTATATTAAGTGGAATTGCCACTTCCTTTTCAGCTTCCCGCAAAGGTAAGCAGGACGAAGGACTCCCCTTTCGGAGGGTCATGGGGGGGGGGGGGCAGGCGGGGTCCCGCCGGGGTCGTCGTCCACCGCCCTCCGAGGGGGCGGGGCCCCCTGGCATACTGGAGCGGGGAGGATACCGGGCAGGGGAGTGTATGAGCTGTTGTAAGGTCATCCAGAAAGGGTGCAGACAAGAAAGGCACCCTGAAGGGGTGCTACAAGGAAAAATGTGAAGAGAGCTGTCGTGCAAAAGGGGGAGAAAGACAGTTTGGAGGGATGGGATAAGTCGGTTCGAGGCGGTCGTAATCACGCTCCGTAGAACGCTAGACCGATCCTTTAAACCAGAAAGGTACCTGTAACCGACTCTAACCTACAGGGAGGGATGGGACAAAAGACGGTTGAGGCTGGCCGCCGTTACAATTTCGGTTTTCCGACGGCGCTCGAGAGCGCCGCTTGGCCGAAAGGAAGTGGGAGAGGACCTGCGCCGGCTAATCCGGCGAGCAACCACTAGTGGTAGTAGTCGGCTAGTCCGTCTAACAGTCAGCTAGTGGTTCGGGTGTCTGACGTCACCCGGGGGGGAGGGATCTTCCCGTAGATGTCCTGGAAAGGACACCTACGAGACAGCTGGGGAGTGCGGGAGGGGACTAGAGACGGCGGGCAGCTTCTTTGCTCAATCTCCAGTACAATATCAGGCCTTATCAAGCCTTCCGTCGACCACGACGACGCTCCTGTGCATGTATATATTATATTGATATGCCTTTGTTACCCAATCAGGATGTGCGGTGCACTCAAGTAAGACCAATCAAGTGGGGTTCGAATGCTGAACGTGGTTATGTTTTATAGCATGCGTTTAGTCACCATCATTTGTGTGTAGAATGACACACGCCCATTAGCATGGAGCAGGACGCCGCTGACTTGATACCGAGCACAGACGGGTAGCGATGCCGATAGGGCTCCACATGGATGACCAGCACAGTAACACACCTGGTTCATGTATCTGTCTCGAGTTTGGACGGCCATTGGTTCCAGGACGCACATCGGTCGGCCATTGGTCTGACCCAGGCAGACTTTCTCTCTCCTGGAAAGTGAGCCGACCTTTTATGCAAAGCTCTGGTGCACCGAAAATGGATTGGATGGTACCGGACACACTGTGTTGCAGGAAAATGAGCGCCGATGTCAGTTTAATAGGTCAGTGTGATAGTGCAATAATGCTACATTATTTCACTGTATTATACTATTACTCTGTAAGTTGAGTAGAGTAGATTATTTGATTAAAGTCGGGTTTCCACTCATATTGTCCAAGATAGGGCGTTGATCATCAATTATTGTAGTTTCAGACTTCCCGCCAGAGGCGCGTCGGACGGAATAGTCGTCTCCATTATGAAACGAAGTCCAGGAGCACTTAAAATTAATTGGTGGCCACCGAAATGACTTCTACTTTCATTGGAGTTTGAATCAGAAAAGTTCCTTAAGAAAGTCGAGGTGGGCAAAAGCGAATATCTGCCCCCGTCCCCCGTTACGCCTTCTGAATGGGGAGGGGGCTGCTATTTGTTTCTCACGCAAACAGAAGAGACTTGTAAAAAGTTGTTGTGAGTAAAACTTTTTTCCTTTTTTTTGTTCTCTGACGGCCATACCAGCTTCATCGCGTCTATGAACTGCACGGTGGTTCATGCTTTTGGGGAATGTCATGACAATTGCCTACCTGTCACAAAGCTGTGAAACCATCACGCTCGTGGCCAATGCTGCCACTAAATCACGTCATCAAACCCATCATTCACCACAGTACGTCATCAAACATACCGTCATGAAACCCGTCAGCAAAGTACTTCATCGGCCCACCCAACACCAGGGTACGTACATAGCTGACGAATTTGCTACCTATTTACGCACTTTGGTGATAGACTGGGGATTGACTCTCAGTATTTCCATCAGCAATGTTAGCTAAATGCACAGAAAAGGCGCTTTCAACATCAGCATAGGTTTGTCTCGACACAGCACCAGCTGACACGTGACTTGAGACCCCAGTCACGTGCTCCTCCGACGGCGGCGCCGCACTTGGTCAGATGACTCACGCCTGTCGCCCGGGGGCGCGGAGGTAGGCGTGGGGGCACGTTCGACTAAGTACCGCTGCAATTAGCCAGCCTTGCCGAACGGGTGCGCTGTGGCGGCCCTGCAGCCGGTGGCTGAATCATCGCCCGCCAGGGACGTCGGCCAGACCGGACCATGGCCCCGGCCAGCTGGCCAACAATGGCCGCCACACAGCCGGGTCAACACCTGTGGCGGCCCGCACGTGTGGCCCGCAGCTGGACCCCGGCCGACGCGCTAGTCGCCGTCGTGCCGGCGTGTGGTGCGTGCGCGCCGCCATCTTGACACGCTGTGACGCGTGCGGCGCCTCAAGGCGACTTGTGACGTCCTTGTGGCGGCCCTGGTGGCCTGTGGTAGTCGGGCGCCACGCCTGTCGATCTGCGACACGCCTCAGTTGTCCCGGCCGACCTGCGACACCCTTGCGGTAGCTCCGTTCGGCCTGCGACACTCGTCCTGCACGCCAGCCGACCTGCGACACTCGCGCGGAACTCCGGCCGACCTGCGACATCCGTCCTGCGCACCTGCCGACCTGAGACACTCATGTGGCAGACCCGGATGACCTGCGACACGGCTGGTGCTGGGACCGTGTGTGTCGGCGGCTTGGTGGAACTGATCCAGGTGCGGTTAACCGGATCATAACCAACCCGCTGGAATCCTCCGGAAGTCTAAAAACTTTGCAGAACGACCCCTATCGAAAATAGCCATCGTGCGTGAGACTATTTTCTGCCTCGCCCTGCCCAGCGCATTAATTTTGTTACTCAGACGCCTCTCTTTGGTCAGCGTAGGTCAAGGTTTATTTTGCGGAATTGCGTGGACGGCAATAGTCCATCCGGGCCCCAGCACCACTGGCAACGCTGGGTGCTGCCTACTGGATCACTGGGCGCTGCCCACTGGGCCACTAGGTGCTGCCCACTGGGCCACTGGATGCTGCCCACTGGGCCACTAGGAGGGCAAGTGCTGCTGCCCGTGACGGTGACGACGTGGCTAGCGCCTGTGGCGGTGATGATGGCTGCGGTGTTGCGCCTCTCCTAAAGGTCGGACCAGCGCCACCTGGAGGCCGCCTCAGCAGCGTGAGCAGTAGTGCCGCTGCAGTCGCACCGTCAGTCGATACCAGCCGGGACAGCGACCTGGCCTGACCTGGCCTGACCTGGTCCGACACGCCTGCGCTCATCACTGCAATGGGGCACCCACCGGCGGGCGGCCAGCACGGCCGGCTCTAAGTCGGAGCCACCACCACCTAGATGCGACCGTTCGTCGTGGTGCACCACACCAGTACACCGGTACACCAGGTACACCAGTACACCAGCGCACCAGTGCATCAGACGACGGTGTGCCACCAGTTCGCAGAGCGGGTGGTGCTGGGCGACGACGACGAGGCCGTGGACGGAGCACTGCCGACGCCTGTCTCTGGTAATGAGATCCCACCACCGAGCCATCCCTGGCCAACATTGAGGTCCCACCACCGAGCCATCCCTGGCCAACATTGAGGTCCCACCACCGAGCCATCCCTGGCCAACATTGAGGTCCCACCACCGAGCCATCCCTGGCCAACATTTAGATCCCACCACCGAGCCATTCCTGACCAACATTGTGATCCCACCACCGAGCCACCCCTGGCCAACATTGAGGTCCCACCACCGAGCCACCCCTGGCCAACATTGAGGTCCCCTACCGAGCCACCCCTGGCCAACATTGTGATCCTACAACCTGAATCACCCTGGCCACCATTGTGATCCTACAACCCGAGTCATCCCTGGCCAACATTGTAATCCAACCGCTCGAGTTACTCTGGGTCATCTCTGTGATCATCAGTGGACCGCACGCGGGAGAGCTCGCTTGGATGTGCTGCAGAAGCCGTAGGATCATTATCGTGGTTGGGGTGTGCAAACGCAGTTTTTCCCTCGTTTACGTGGTTTGTATGTATTGAGGGTTCCGCTTGATGATTCCAAGTCTGAAAGGTGTTTTCTTCCAGGGCTTCTTAGTGTGCAGAAATCGAGTTATGGAGTTAATTATGCCGATATTATTAGGTCTCAGCCAAGTTCAAAGGAAGCATACTATGGGGCAGACAAAACGAACAAAGGGCAACGCATATTAAATTGTGTTCAGATTAGAAGAATGGCACGTTCAGGTACTCTATCGGGATAGCGAATTGGGGAAGTTGAGGTTCCCTGACACATTTCTGTTATTAAAAGTCGACGACTTCAGCCATTTAGGAAGTAGCCAAAATGTACTAGCAATACTCTCAATCGCGCCCAAGAACATCATAAAGCCGGTTTGTAGATGCGCTCAGTTCTGGTCAATTTGTTGATTGGGTGACAGGTCAAAGGCCACCCAATTGGTCACGCGCGGAGAGACAGATAGCTCTCCGATCAGCGCAAAATAATCACAACAGGTGGCAAACGTGAGCAGTACTTGTCCTCCCAGTGGAAACTGGAGTACATTACCACTGCACGAAGCACAGCAATAAAAGTTGAAGCTTTTCACTGGCTTCCCTGCCAGTCTGATTCGTAGGCGAACATAGGGCTCACCAGGTGAAAGGCGAGTCTCAGGAGACAATATCTGGAGACGTCGTCTTGCCAAGTGCAGCCTCACGATAAGCAGACGTGAGCTTTCCTCGACCTCTACAATTAGCAATGGATGACGTCATGATGATTTCACCGGCATATTTGGGCATCTGCCAGCTATGTCATCACCATTACCCCTGCCGTACCATTACTATGCTCAACAATATCTGGAGACGCACGCCGAATGTAGGGCCTTGCGAGAAGCAGGTGAGAGCTTTTCTCGACCTCGACGATCAGCAATTGACGGCACCATGATGATACGACTGGCATAGTTGGGCACCTGCAAACTATGCCATTACTATCACCATTACCGCACCATTACCATACCTGGACATTGTTAAGCGACCATTCCAATTGCCAAGCTGGCCGTTGAGAGAAACATTTCGAGCAGGATGTGCTGATAACTTAGCCGGGATCGCCATGCCTGAAGCCCAGGACTGGCAATCAGCTGCCAGTCAGACGGAAGTTCGCGAAGAGGTCAAGACGGCTTGAAGTCTGCTATGCACGAGCAATCAAATGCGACGTTTTGTTACCTGGGTAAGGTAAGCGAAGAACACTGATGAACATAGGCGCAGCCAAGGTCCCTCTTAGTAAATAAAATGCACCTGGTCAAACAAGAAATTGTGGGAATCTCATCACGCTAAACCAGAAAATTTCGGTGAAAGCGGTATCATTTTACTGTTGTTGTTTTTTTTCGGTCGCCCCACCTTAAAAAATTGCTGGTTGCGCCACGGCCGAAGGGGTACCAAGGAAAGACAGGAAAATAAAATCGTGCCGGCGTCTACTTGCAAAGTGATTGGCGTAATTGAAGGTGGAAAATTGCTACGTCACATAACAATCGTGCCATGCGCCAGGGTTCGTGAGTGCGCCATATTTCTTGATCTCTGAGCTTGGGATGCAATACGCTGAAGTATCGAGACATACACCTGTGAAGAAGGCAAATCGCCATCGACACAAGGCGGCCCAAGCTACCCAGCTGAGGTTCTCCCGGCGATACGTATCCTGCTGATACTTGGCAGTGACCTGTCGGCAAAGAAGACGGTACAACAGGATGCAAATAATATTCGGACTGAACAAGACTGGTAACATTTGCATCTGCGTTTTGAGGAGTTCCTAAGCTAGCTGTCCTGATTCCTGGACGGCTGGCCATAACAAAGCCCAACATAAACAGAGCCTGCAAGAGTGCGTGTAGCCAAATAGGATAGGCTACTGCATCAGAAGCAAGGGTTGACATCAGGAAAAGAAATATACAAAAAAAACATCTCAAAATCGGCTGCCACGCGACCGCCGCGTTCCCTTCAGATCAATCAACGACGGCATGACGATTAAGCTGCTAAGTCACGGCGAGAAAGTGATCATGCATATTCCCCAACTTCGTTGGACCACAGCCTGTTCCCTGTCAAGCTAGTGTTGCCCGAGCTGACAACACCTCGCTGCTGGGGCGTACAGTGATCAGTGGTATGTGTGGATTAGGAATGATGGCACACAAATTATCTCTGTTTAGCCCAATGCATTTCATCCATCAATAATATCCCAGGGATTACTCAGACGTATCATGGACACACCCAGTGAAGTAGTCAGCGTCTGAAATAACGCCGACATGCTGTCATAAGCATGCTGACATGCTCTAAAGCCTCTAACAGGTCAGCTTGGCCTCAAACCTACCCCATCCCTACATTCTGCAAGCATGTCAACATTTTCCGTCGGTTAGGTGTTACAAATATGTTCGCTCTACTCTGGCATGTCACGACGGCTCAGTTCAACCGGTTTGGCCATCTGTCCCCCCCCCTCTCTCCCTCCTCTCTCTCTCTTTTTCTCTCCTTCTTCCTCTCCCTCTTCCTCTTTCTTTCTCTCACTCCCATCTCTCTCTCTCTCTCTCTCTCTCTCTCTCTTTCTCTCCTTCTTCCTCTCCCTCTTCCTCTTTCTTTCTCCCTCCCCCCCCTCTCTCTCTCTCTCTCTCTCTCTCTCTCTCTCTCTCTCTCTCTCTCTCTCTCTCTCTCTCTCTCTCTCTCTTCTCTCTCTCTCTCGCTCTCCTATCTCTCCTCTCTCTCCCTCTCTCTCTCAAATGGTCTACCATAACAACAGATCAGTCTGAGCTTCTTCATTGTCTTCAACTGGCTTGTCTTTCTTCTTTAGCACAGTAGCCTTACCTGAGGTACGTCAGACCTCTGCGACAGACTGGTCTGACTTATGGTATGTGCAACATACATGCAAATATCTCAGGTACATACGGTATCTACTTTGTGTGAAATACCTGTTCGAAATCTGCGGCCGCCAGATCTGACCTTTCAAACACACATGACCTGTGGTCTCCGGCAGATGCGGCGCACGGCAGTGACGACAGCTCGTCAGAGGCCGACGAGGAGCTGGTGGGCCGTCTGCGGACCTCCGAGCCGCCGGCCAGCTCGTGCTCGTGGCTGTCGGGCCGACCGCGCGGCGGCGGCGTCATGTCCACCGGCAGGACGGCCGGCAGCGCCTTCAGCAGCGCCTTCAGCAGCGGCTTCAGCAGCGACGGTCGACCGACAGCCGGCAGCGGAGGAATCGGCTACGAGAGGCCCAGCCTGTACCGGCAGTTCAGTCTGCAGCCCCTGGTCGCCGATCAGACACCGCGTCTTACACACAGAGGTGAGTCGGACCACCACTGGCCCCGAGCGGTCCGGAGCCGAGTCGGACCACCACTGGCCCCGAGCGGTCCGGAGCCGAGTCGGACCACCACTGGCCCCGAGCGGTCCGGAGCCGAGTCGGACCACCCTGCCCGTCCCGAGCGGTCCGGAGCCGAGTCGGACCACCTTCGAGCCGAGTCGGACCACCACTGGCCCCGAGCGGTCCGGAGCCGAGTCGGACCACCACTGGCCCCGAGCGGTCCGGAGCCGAGTCGGACCACCACTGGCCCCGAGCGGTCCGGAGCCGAGTCGGACCACCCTTCCCGAGCGGTCCGGAGCCGAGTCGGACCACCACTGGCCCCGAGCGGTCCGGAGCCGAGTCGGACCACCCTTCCGAGCGGTCCGGGCCGGTCGGACCACCACTCCCCGAGCGGTCCGGAGCCGAGTCGGACCACCATGGCGGAGCCGAGTCGGACCACCACTGGCCCCGAGCGGTCCGGAGCCGGCCCCGAGCGGTCGGGCGAGTCGGACCACCACTGGCCCCGAGCGGTCCGGAGGCGAGCCGAGTCGGACCACCAGCGTGGCCCCGAGCGGTCCGGAGCCGAGTCGGACCACCCCGAGCGGTCCGGGGGCGGACACCGAGCGCCGGTCGGACCACCACTGGCCCCGAGCGGTCCGGAGCCGAGTCGGACCACCCTTCCCGAGCGGTCCGGAGCCGAGTCGGACCACCACTGGCCCCGAGCGGTCCGGAGCCGAGTCGGACCACCCTTCCCGAGCGCTCCGAAGTGTAGTCGGACCACCAGTCCCGAGCGGCCCGGAGCCGGGTCGGATCACCCATCACGAGCGGTCCGGAGCCGAGTCGGACCACCCGTCCCGATCAATTTTCCCAGAACACAGGTGACGCACGACTCTGTCGAAATATGCATGGTGCCTTGCGCAGCATCGGTGATCCAGGGCCGCTCCACAGAGTTTGGTGGTCGCGTCTCCGCTGCAACGCACACTCCGGTGTGACAACATGCTGGCGCATACCCCGATCCGTCAGTATACTGGCGCACACTCCGACCCGTCAACATGCTGGCGCATACTGTGGTCCGTCAGCATACTGGCGCACATTCCGGTCCGTCAGTATGCTGGCGGACACTCCGGTTTACTTGAGCAGAGTCTCGCAGCGTGCGTCACTGGTGCGTTTGTGTGCAACGCAGTGAAATGATGGCTTAGTTCACAACGCGATCATTTGGAATGCTGACGCACATTCCGGTACGCTTAGTGATGCTAAGCATGTTAATGAACATCATTGCTGAATAAAATATTAATACAAGTAGAGTTAAGCTCATAGTAAGTTCGGAAAGTCTGAATAATCAAACAGATACACCCATATTACGGTTCCGGGCCTTACACAGCGCACAAAGTTTTGGCAACAGTACCGGAAGGTAGTCGCGTCGCCCCCATATTGGATTGCCAATCACATGCCAATTGTGGCGTGTGATTGGTTTCATCATGGTTCGCTGACAGTGCCGCCATCTTCCGGTCGGGTGCCTACACCGGCATAATCAACGAAATACACATTGCTTTGATCGATTGCAGGATGTCCTGAACCTGCTCGCATTGTAGTAAAGTAAAGTTTAAGCCTGAAATCTAAAAAGCATGCTCTGAGTACGATATTTCGCAGTCACGATTATGTGGCTACAGTTAGGTCGATGGGTACGCCCTCCCCCTCCCCACCGGACCGCCGCCTGCCACCAGGCGTCCGCCTCTGGTTCAGCGACGCGTCAGAGTTCTGGGTACTTCTGCGGCCGGCTGGGCAGGCCATGTATCCCATGTGACCATGTATCCCATGTGAACGGTATCCATGTCGCGGTGTCGTCGACTGTGCCTCCCCTCCATTGTGGTAAAAGTACAGGCATTGCATCACCCGTTGTGTGACTACTGAGTCGCTACTTATTGCTGGCATGGTACGGGCATCGTCGGCCAGGTACAGGCGCCAGGAACAGGAATTGTAGGTCAGGTGCAGGCATTGTAGGTCAGGTGCAGGCATTGTGCGTCAGGTACAGGCCCCAGATACAGGCATCGTCGGCCAGGTACAGGCGCCAGGTGCAGGCATTGTAGGCCAGGTACAGGCATCATAGGCCAGGTACAGGCGCCAGGTGCAGGCATTGTAGGCCAGGTACAGGCATCATAGGCCAGGTACAGGCATTGTAGGCGATGTACAGGCGCCAGGTACAAGCATTGTGTGCCAGGTACATGCGCCAGGTACAGGCATCGGAGGCCAGATACAGGCAACAGGTACAGGCATTGTAGGTCAGGTACATGCATTGTAGGCCAGGCACAGACATTGTAGGCGAGGTACAGGCATTGTAGGTCAGGTACATGCATTGTAGGCCAGGCACAGACATTGTAGGCGAGGTACAGGCGCCAGTACAGGTATTGTGCGTCAGGTACAGACATTGTAGGCCAGGTACAGGCGACAGGTAAGGCATTGTAGACCAGGTACAGGCACCAGGTACATGCATTGCAGACCAGGTACAGGCGCCAGGTACATGCATTGCAGGCCAGTTACAGGCGCCAGGTACATGCGCCAGGTATAGGCATTGTAGACCAGGTGCAGGCGCCAGGCACAGGTATTGCATCACCCGTAGCGTGACCTCTGAGTCGCAACATACTGCTGTATGTGTCGATTCACGTGGGCCGAAACGAGGCGCGATATCGGCCGACCCCCACCCCTCCCTCCCTCTATGGGGAGGGTGGTCGGGGGTCGGTTCGGCAACCAGGCCGAAGCCCCCCCCGCTCTGGTAGTTTTGGTGAGGCGACGAAGGATGCATGAAGTACGCTGGACACGCTGCTCGTTCCCAAACAGCAGGATGCAGCACTACAGTGGGCAGCTCTGAACGCATAGCGTTACCGAGGCAAACGAGATCCTTAGGAGCCAAACCACGATACGACGTGGGAGTTGTCAGCCGTCCCTGGCTGAAGTGCAGATTCGTTAGCGATTTGCTTTAGTGATTACTAAAGGTGGCCATCCGATTGGATCTATGTCATGACATTTTAACGGGCTCCACCAACATCATGTGGACAACTTTGGCCCCGGCTGCGGCCGACATCATGTGGACAACTATGGCTCCGGCTACGGCCAACATCATGTGGACAGCTTTGGCTTCGGCTGCGGCCAACATCATGTGGACAACTTTGACTCCGGCTGCGGCCAACATCATGTGGACAACTTTGGCTCCGGCTGCGGCCAACATCATGTGGACAACTTTGGCTCCGGCTGCGGCCAACATCATGTGGACAACTTTGGCTCCGGCTGCGGCCACGACCACGCTGCTTCTGACAGCTAAACATGTGATTTGCATAAGTACTATGCAATTTGAAACTATTTAGCAATGCAAATTGAATACTCTCTGAGAAGCCGCTATGCTTACAACCAGACTAAAAGTTAGCTATGGAAAAGCTAGCTATGTTAGCTAGCTATGGTTGCGTCCCCGTCCACCTCTCTATTTTTAATATTTAGGGATCTTTATTATGGTGGTTTATGCAGGTTTTCCAACGTAAGAAAGACGTTGAGCAGAAATCACTGCCAGATGATAAAATCCCAGAAACACAATGCTGCGACTTGGAAGTGTTCCTTCTTAGTGCCAGTTCAGTCGAAATTGACATACTCACACCTTTTCATTACAACTTCACTAGCAATTTCACATCCGGCAAGTAGCGTGTATTCACCACAGTATTCCTGTGTATTCCTGCGTGTATTCCTTGGTGCAATTCATGTCAACCTGCTGAATACTTATCTGGCGGGTTTCTTCCAAATCTAATCTTACGATTTCCAGTTTAAGGCACGCAAATAACAAAGTAAATGGGAATACCACCAGTTGTTTTTTCGTTTCTCGGGATACCTCGTACGATATCAGATTGTACATGAAACTTAAACTCGATGTCCTGATCCATTTTCCTTTGAACACCAGAAAGCCACAGCACAAAAAAAAAACGTTGTCCAATTTGTTCAAACATGTAGATGTATGGATGAAATAAGTTCCCTTATTTTTTCTCTTTTTTCTAAGGGCCCGCCACCCAAGATCAGGTGACCAGGAGTGCCCCTCCTCATACCCAACGACTGCAAGACCCTTACGTTAACACCATAACATACACAGCAATGTCGCGGCACTCCCAGCTAAAAGATGGAAAACAGGTAAACATTAGCATACAAAGCACCCAGTGTGAGAGCAATATAAATTTCAACTTACTTCCACCAGCAGTCCCTTCCATTCATAGTTCAGATGTTTAAAAAAAAATCTGAGCATTGTTTTATCACGTCGTACAGGGAATATTCTATCAATATCTGTGCTCGAAATCAGTATGTCTATAGTGAGCGCAGTTTTTCAACACCTGCTGCGTGCGGGAACATAACATGTGGAACAGTTCCATTCCTTGCTTTTTTAATCGGTTTCCCGGTTATCCGGCTGATGTAACTCGGGTGGCTGGGAGCGTGGCTCAGTTGGTCGTCCCTGTCGGGTGTCCTCCGACTGATGCCGGGTGTCCGCCGACTGATGTCGGGTGTCCGCCGACTGATGTCGGGTGTCCGCCGACTGATGCCGGGTGTCCGCCGACTGATGTCGGGTGTCCGCCGACTGATGTCGGGTGTCCTCCGACTGATGTCGGGTGTCCTCCGACTGATGCCGGGTGTCCGCCGACTGATGCCGGGTGTCCGCCGACTGATGTCGGGTGTCCTCCGACTGATGTCGGGTGTCCGCCGACTGATGCCGGGTGTCCGCCGACTGATGTCGGGTGTCCGCCGACTGATGTCGGGTGTCCGCCGACTGATGTCGGGTGTCCGCCGACTGATGTCGGGTGTCCTCCGACTGATGCCGGGTGTCCTCCGACTGATGCCGGGTGTCCTCCGACTGATGCCGGGTGTCCTCCGACTGATGTCGGGTGTCCTCCGACTGATGTCGGGTGTCCGCCGACTGATGTCGGGTGTCCTCCGACTGATGCCGGGTGTCCGCCGACTGATGTCGGGTGTCCGCCGACTGATGCCGGGTGTCCGCCGACTGATGCCGGGTGTCCGCCGACTGATGTCGGGTGTCCGCCGACTGATGTCGGGTGTCCTCCGACTGATGTCGGGTGTCCGCCGACTGATGTCGGGTGTCCGCCGACTGATGTCGGGTGTCCGCCGACTGATGTCGGGTGGCTGTCGGATGGTGTCGTGTGGCCATTGGGTGGTGTCGGGTGGCTGTGAGCGTCGCTCAATCGCTTGTCTCTGTTGGGTGGCCGCCGGCTGGTGTCGGGTGGCTGTGGGCTGATGTCGGATGGCTGCCTGGTGGTGTCGGGTGGTAGTCGGCTAGTGTTGCGTGGCTACACGGTGGTGTCGGGTGGCCGCCGGGTGGTGTAGAGTAGCGGCCGGGTGGTGCAGGGTGGAGGCCTGGCGGTGTAGGGTGGCTGTCAGCTGGTGTTTGTGGCTTCCCGGCGGTGTAGTGTCGGGTGGACGCCGGCTGGTGTCGGTGTAGTGTCAGGTGGCCGGATGTTAGTGTCGGGTGGCCGCCGGCTGGTGTCTGGTGGCTGTCCGGCGGTGTAGTGTCGGGTGACCGGATGTTAGTGTCGGTGTAGTGTCGGGTGTCCGGATGTTAGTGTCGGTGTAGTGTCGGGTGGCCGGATGTTAGTGTCGGGTGGCCGCCGGCTGGTGTCTGGTGGCTGTCCGGCGGTGTAGTGTCGGGTGACCGGATGTTAGTGTCGGTGTAGTGTCGGGTGTCCGGATGTTAGTGTTGGTGTAGTGTCGGGTGACCGGATGTTAGTGTCGGGTGGCCGCCGGCTGGTGTCTGGTGGCTGCCCGGCGGTGTAGTGTCGGGTGACCGCCGGCTGGTGTCGGTGTAGTGTCAGGTGGCCGGATGTTAGTGTCGGTGTAGTGTCGGGTGACCGGATTTTAGTGTCGGTTGGCCACCGCCTGGTGTCTGGTGGCTGCCCGGCGGTGTAGTGTCGGGTGACCGGATGTTAGTGTCGGGTGGCCACCGCCTGGTGTCTGGTGGCTGCCCGGCGGTGTAGTGCCGGGTGACCGTATGTTAGTGTCGGTGTAGTGTCGGGTGTCCGGATGTTAGTGTTGGTGTAGTGTCGGGTGACCGGATGTTAGTGTCGGGTGGCCGCCGGCTGGTATCTGGTGGCTGCCCGGCGGTGTAGTGTCGGGTGACCGCCGGCTGGTGTCGGTGTAGTGTCAGGTGGCCGGATGTTGGTGTCGGTGTAGTGTCGGGTGACCGGATGTTAGTGTCGGTATAGTGTCGGGTGACCGGATGTTAGTGTCGGGTGGCCGCCGGACGCGGACGTGCAGTTTATTTTCTGCTCCTCTGGGCTTAGTAGGATCTGATGAAGTATCAGACAAGCTCAGCCACCATGGGGAAATCACCACGGTTTCTAGTTCACAATATTCGTGCCGCAAGATAATACAGGCGTGCTTCCAACTCGTATCAGCAGGGCTGAAGTACAGAGAAAACAGTGGCATAATAGAGATACACAAGTGGAGGCTTCGTACCGCTCGAATACGCTTAGTGTCAACCCTATTTTATTACTCACAATATTATTTCAGTTAATCTACGTGACCTATAAGGTGCAAACCAGGTTGAATTGGTGTCAGAATGCAGAAACTACACTTGAATTCCAGCTATCCTTTTTGGAACTTTGCACACCGTCCTCCAGCTCCCCCAACTCCTACGGACACCTCCTGTCAGGATTAACACTCAAGTGAACGATGGATGAGAGTTCACGTGCTGTGACGGTGTACTCCGCTTCAGTTGCGGGGACCGTACACAGAGGTGAGAAGCCTGCTACTCGCCCACCAGTGTGGGTGACTGATATTTGACAAATATGTACAGTTATGGTGACAACTTACGGTTCTCTATTATAATTGAGTATGAACTATCTTTGTCCTCAGCTCGTTTTGCTTCGCAACATACCCAGTCAATTTGCCTCTCCTAACCATCCAAACATAAAACGTGCTCCTCATCTTATTTCAATTCAACATTTATCAGGAGGCTACTGAAATAATTTAGTAGCTATAATTTAGTAGCTGTAATTTAGTAGCTATAACTCTACATCGTACGTTCAATCCCTTCACTGGAGACTCCAGCATCGCATCTGTATTTCCTACACAGGAGATCCCAATATCGTACCTGCACTCTCTCTCTCTCTCTCTCTCTCTCTCTCTCTCTCTCTCTCTCTCTCTCTCTCTCTCTCTCTCTCTCTCTCTCTCTCTCTCTCTGCATAAAAAAAAATCAGTATCACACCCACACATACCCCACAGGAAACTCCAGTGTATCACCTCCACCCCATCCACAGGAGACCCCAATACCGCACCTACACCCATCCACAGGAAACCCCAGTACCGTATCTCCACCTCTCCACATGAAACCCAGCACCATGCCTCAACCGCCCACAAGCGGCCGCAGTATCGTATCTATATCCCTCCACAAGAGATCCCAGTATCGCACTCCACCCGCCCCTCCACAAGAGATCACAGTAGCGTACCTCCATCATCCACAGGAGACCACCAATACCTTATCACCATCCCTCCACAGGAGATGCTTGTATCGCACCTTGACCCCTCCACAGGAGACCCAATACCGCACCTCCACCCCTCCACAGTAGACTTCCAAATACAACCACAATACCCTATATCCACACCTACTCACGGCCTACAATACCGTGCCTCCACCCCTCCACAGGAGATCCCAGTACCGCACCTCCGCCCCTCCACAGGATTCTCCGGATATCCTGGCGCACCGCCATCACTTGACAGGCGACTCGTTCCGCCATGTCTGATACGGACGTTTCCGGGTTGCGGTAGTCGTTTTCAGAGCCTTCCACACAGAGAGCGCGCCTCTGGTGGTGCAGTGGGGCGTGCAGCAAGCGGCTGACATGGGCGACATGGCGACATGGCGACCAGATGCAGTCGAACCCGTCTATACTTCTGCCGCACTGGCTGGTCTGCTGTCTCCCCGTCCATACTTCTGCCGCACTGGCTGGTCTGCTGTCTCCCCGTCCATACTTCTGCCGCACTGGCTGGTCTGCTGTCTCCCCGTCCATACTTCGGCCGCACTGGCTGGTCTGCTGTCTCCCCGTCCATACTTCTGCCGCACTGGCTGGTCTGCTGTCTCCCCGTCCATACTTCTGCCGCACTGGCTGGTCTGCTGTCTCCCCGTCTATACTTCTGCCGCACTGGCTGGTCTGCTGTCTCCCCGTCCATACTTCGGCCGCACTGGCTGGTCTGCTGTCTCCCCGTCTATACTTCTGCCGCACTGGCTGGTCTGCTGTCTCCCCGTCCATACTTCTGCCGCACTGGCTGGCCTGCTGTCTCCCCGTCCATACTTCGGCCGCACTGGCTGGTCTGCTGTCTCCCTCGTCTATACTTCGGCCGCACTGGCTGGTCTGCGTCCCCTTCTTCTGCCGCACTGGCTGGTCTGCTGTCTCCCCGTCTATACTTCTGCCGCACTGGCTGGTCTGCTGTCTCCCCGTCCATACTTCTGCCGCACTGGCTGGTCTGCTGTCTCCCCGTCCATCTTAGGCCGCACTGGCTGGTCTGCTGTCTCCCTCGTACTTCGGCCGCACTGGCTGGTCTGCTGTCTCCCCGTCCATACTTCTGCCGCACTGGCTGACCTGCTGTCTCCCCGTCCATACTTCGGCCGCACTGGCTGGTCTGCTGTCTCCCCGTCTATACTTCGGCCGCACTGGCTGGTCTGCTGTCTCCCCGTCCATACTTCTGCCGCACTGGCTGGTCTGCTGTCTCCCCGTCCATACTTCTGCCGCACTGGCTGGTCTGCTGTCTCCCCGTCTATACTTCTGCCGCACTGGCTGGTCTGCTGTCTCCCCGTCCATACTTCGGCCGCACTGGCTGGTCTGCTGTCTCCCCGTCTATACTTCTGCCGCACTGGCTGGTCTGCTGTCTCCCCGTCTATACTTCTGCCGCACTGGCTGGTCTGCTGTCTCCCCGTCCATACTTCTGCCGCACTGGCTGGTCTGCTGTCTCCCCGTCCATACTTCGGCCGCACTGGCTGACCTGCTGTCTCCCCGTCCATACTTCTGCCGCACTGGCTGGTCTGCTGTCTCCCCGTCTATACTTCGGCCGCACTGGCTGGTCTGCTGTCTCCCCGTCCATACTTCGGCCGCACTGGCTGACCTGCTGTCTCCCCGTCCATACTTCTGCCGCACTGGCTGGTCTGCTGTCTCCCCGTCTATACTTCGGCCGCACTGGCTGGTCTGCTGTCTCCCCGTCTATACTTCTGCCGCACTGGCTGGTCTGCTGTCTCCCCGTCCATACTTCTGCCGCACTGGCTGGTCTGCTGTCTCCCCGTCTATACTTCGGCCGCACTGGCTGGTCTGCTGTCTCCCCGTCTATACTTCTGCCGCACTGGCTGGTCTGCTGTCTCCCCGTCCATACTTCTGCCGCACTGGCTGGTCTGCTGTCTCCCCGTCTATACTTCTGCCGCACTGGCTGGTCTGCTGTCTCCCCGTCCATACTTCTGCCGCACTGGCTGACCTGCTGTCTCCCCGTCTATACTTCTGCCGCACTGGCTGGTCTGCTGTCTCCCCGTCCATACTTCTGCCGCACTGGCTGGTCTGCTGTCTCCCCGTCCATACTTCTGCCGCACTGGCTGGTCTGCTGTCTCCCCGTCCATACTTCTGCCGCACTGGCTGGTCTGCTGTCTCCCCGTCTATACTTCTGCCGCACTGGCTGACCTGCTGTCTCGGCCTGGTGTGACGTCGCATACTCAGGTGGGATCAGCGTGTCGCGGACGCTGATCAGCTGGGATAGCAGACTGTCCGCCTCAGTGTGGTGCTGTTCTCGCCAGGGTCACGTTATCACGGTCAGGATGTCACGTGTCACCATCTGGTGCGGCACACCGCTTTTCCTTTTGTCTACTCTTATGTGAGCCATCGCCCTCTGAATGGTTCATCTGATCTCCTTCACCATCTTCTCGATCAAATGTGGTAGCCTATGGAGTTTCGCTCCCCACACAAGCAATGCTGAGTAGCCTTAAGACTTCCAATTTCATCGTCCCAGCTCCGAACAAGTTTTCTAACATGTCGCCGGTGGTAACCAAATCTAACATGTCGCCGGTGGTAACGCCGTGTTCCGGAAGCGGCATATCTCATGGCCCAGAAACGGCACGGCTCGTGTCCCGGAAGCGGTACAGTCCATGTTCCGGAAGCGGTACGGCTCGTGTTCCGGGACCTGCGTGATGAGTCCGACACGACTCAGAGGATGCATGGCCGGCGACGTCCAAATCACCAAACGGCTGCCGAGCCTGAGCACGCAGACATCAGTTGACCGCCACTGCGCACATCGATCTGCCCCGTGCACAGTGCACACTGCGACACATGCACTGGGACTGTTGGCCAAGCATGCTTTGCTCAGCTTATTGCACGTTCTCTACTGTGTGCTACATTGTTGTATTGCTTAAGCCTGACAAAATGCATTATTCTGAACAAAATGCAATAAGAATACGGAAGTAGAACCCTAAGTACTGCAGGTAGACACTCACAGGATTCAGCACCATAGAACATGGAATCTTGCGTGTCAGGCCCAGTGTTAAAATGCAGTATTCAGTTCAGTGTTGACACTTTCTGAGTAATGAGGTTACTTCTTGGGGTGAAATTGCTTCGATGCGTCGTAGGCATTCGTTGGAACCATTCTTCCCTGCTTTGGTGTGATTTGTATCTGATACAATTGTTCGTTTATATGAAAATAGCGTGTAATTTCATAAAGTATAAAACAATGATACAGCTTAAAGTTTCACTTATACGTTTATGGCGGCCATGTGACATAGGTCGGTATTGCGACGAAGACAGTGAGGGCATACACCCAGGAAAGCTCGCAATGATTTGTCTAGAAATGTATTAAGCATGGACACGATCGGTCAGTGAACTGAATGCTAATTAGTATGTGTGTGAAATAAATGGTTCGAATAATGCTTGGAACCTAAAATCACTTCGGCACTCAGCAAGTAATGCAAATGAAGAGCACAATGCAAGCTTTTCCCTTCTCCTATCTTCATTGTATGAACATAATTTAAACCAACTGTGCTTCCATACCCAGCGCTTTTTACTGGCTGCCAAACGCGTGGTAAGCTGATCGACTTCAAGAACATTACTTTTGGAGTGCTGTTCTTGATTCTTGTGATTGCGATTTGCCAATTTGGCGATATCGGCAATTAAGAAAGCAGATTTGCAGCGACGCGTCCCGATACTGAACAGATCTTGTTGCAACGTGTCCCTGTAATATGTAGCCATCGGTGCCGGTGCATTCAAAGTAATGAGATGAAATTGCATCGATATGTTGTGGGCACTGGCTGGGATTCCACATTACCTGAAATAGTGGCATGCCACGAACTGTCTGCAAATGGTAGGTAGCTCGGTTATTTCTTCAAAATTGACGCCCGTGTTACATCGCTTGAGTGGCAATTTCATACCTTTATTTAGACATCGTTACTGCATAATTCAGCTATTGCATCCGGAGTTCCCGGAGTTTAGATATTACATCCGGAGTTCCCGGAGGTGGCGACGGGTTAAAACTCCCGAATTTGGAAATTTGAAAACCAGGGTAGGCACGAGTTCCGTCTTGAACAAAACGCTTGGTTGCTGTAATGAATTATACGGTATCATTTGTTTATCACACTTTGCCATCAAAAATGATTGGTACTTGCCGATTAATGCTGAGTACATATTGTATGGCTGGCAACTTATTCCACCATTCAAATCACAGTCTTCAATTTAATGCAATCCAATTCAATCTGTTCAATTGAGAAGTATCCCCCGCGGGGTAATTTTGTGCGTCAGTTCCAACTAGGCTATAGCTGAATCCGGTAGCTAGTCAGATCATTCCGGATTACACTGACGCAATAGCCATATCGGTGTGCATTACTTTGTTCAAAGATGCCCATTTAATCGGAAAATTACACACAATGCAATAAAACACACAATCAAATTAAGGCTGAGCTCAAAGTTTGCAAAATTATTCAAAGACAGAGGGCGGGAAAGGCACCCCTCTTCAGCACCACCTCCCATCTCTTACCCTAGGAGAACGTATTACCGGAAATAAACTGAGAAAATTTCCGGGCCTGGGTTGGATTGATAATTATGTTTAAAAAAAGGTTTCAGGTCCATCCCTGAAGGGGGCAAACTCTTCTCTGGCACGTTGATTAGTTTTAGGGTTTGACCTCAGCGTTGGACGATATTAAGACCCCGGGTATAAATTCAACAGCTCTAAGCCTTCATCTCCGTGCTCTGATCTCACATCTTGACACGCACCTCCAAAGCCAGCACTTCTATATTGTGCAAATTAGTCAACAGACAAATGCCACGAAGATCAGACATTAATGGCGCAGCGTGATATAGCGTTAACAATGTAGCTTCATTTTGACAGACAGGTGCAACAGCTTCTATCAGAGAATTACATCTCAACAGACGCAGCGACTCTCAGGCAGAGTCCGACGTACCTCAGCACCGTCTGTACGGGACAGGGCTGGCTCTCCCTCGGCCACCCTGCCCCGTCGAGCTCCGACTCACAACCGTGCATCTCGACGGCCAGTTCCCTTCTGTGCCCTCTCGGCTCCGTCACAAGGTAGCTCACAGTACGACACGTCACTGTTCACGTGACTTAGTCTACGTCACAACTGCGCCGCATGGCCAGGGAACAAAGGCGAACTCTGTGACTTCTACCGCAAGCGTCCCGCTGTCCCTCTGACATCAGAGACAGATTTTGATCTCAGCGTTTCGGTCTCCATCCGTGGGAACTGGTGCTGAGAGTTCACATCGGCAGCCTCGCTCGGCCTGGCGCCGAACACGTGAGCTGCTACAATGCCAACCGGGCAACTCTCGCGCTGCATGCAAGCAGCCGACGGATTCGGGGCGCTGCAGCCCAACATCTGACGACGGCGGCGCTCCGACCACAGAATGATGAAGGACATTGTCACACAGCTCTCCGAAGGGTTCTAGAAATCGGGCTGTGGTGTCAAGGATAATGAAGATAATTATTTACTGACTCCATCAATTATAATGAATGAATTATATGAATTATTGAATGGCCCCACCTGACGGTGAGGGAGGGGTTGGTCTCGGTGCCGGCTATCGAGGCCACATCTGCGGCGGCCGGGGCGATGGCCGGAAATGGAGAGGGAGACAGGGCAATGTCCACTGAACGGCCCCGACTGGAGCGGTGACTTCACTCGTCAGCATCTAGATAGGCGGGCGACAGGTATGTGCCGGAAACTTGTACCGCTAGGAACGGTGGGGGTAGGGGGCTAAATGGCTGGGATTAAGATGACCCAAAAACCAACTTTGTTACAATTATCAGCGCGAACAGTTGTAGCGTTGGTGTTGCCACTGCAACAGCACGTGTGCGGACTGAGCTGAAAACTGAGAGCGGCAATTTATTTGCTTGATGGAATACATGAGCTGCTATTTGTTTCATTCATCGATGTGTTTGCAAGTTCGGCATAATTTGTGTCAGTCCAATTTGTGTCGATCACTTTTGTGTCTCCGTCTTAACTGCTGCGTGGAGTTTGGTTCGAGTCCACTCACACCCGAAGCTATTTTGCCAATGGACATAAATCACCCAGAACGTACATGCCATCATTGATTTGGTGGTAACATGCTCAATGAGCAATAATCCTGAACATTTGGCCCCATGGGGAATAACATTTCGTGCAAAATAGGGCAACATAATCCGATGGTGTGGTTGAGACCTCATCGTCCCACTAAGTGTGCGGACCTGTGTTGAAGCTGTGGCCCTCCTCTCTCCGATGGTGTGGTTGAGACCTCATCGTCCCACTAAGTGTGCGGACCTGTGTTGAAGCTGTGACCCTCCTCTCTTCGGCGTGTCGGCTTGTGCTAAGACACAAGCCGACAGGTGTCCCACCTCCTCTCCCCTCTGCATGCCGACCTATGGCGAGGTTATGGGCTCTTGTCTCCTCCTAGTGTGCCGGTATGTGGTGAGGTTGTAACCCCTCCCCTCCCCCAACGTGCCGGCCTAGGGTGAGGTAGTGACCCCTGCCCTCTCCAACGTGCCGGCCTAGGGAGAGGCTGTGACCCCTGTCATCCCCTCAGCGTGCTAACATAGGGTGAGGTTGTGACCCTTGCCCTCCCCTGGGCGTGCTAGCATAAGGTGAGGTTGTGACCTCTGCCCTTCTCTCAGCGTGCCGGCCTAGGGTGTGGTTGTGACCCCGCCTTCCCCCAACGTGCCGGCCTAGGGTGAGGTTGTGGCCCCCGCCCTCCTCCAACGTGCCGGCCTAGGGTGAGGTTGTGATCCCTGCTCTTCCCCAACGTGCCGGCCTAGGGTGAGGTTGTGACCCCTGTCCTCTCCTCGGTGTCCCAGCCTAGGCTGAGGTTGTGACCACTGCCCTCTGCTCAGTGTGCCGGCCGCCGGCCACCAACGGCGAGCTGAGCGCCGCGGAGCGCGGCAAAATCGGCGAGGGCACCTCGTCGTCGTGTTCGTCGACGACGTCGGGCGAGGACGACCTGGCGTCGTCGCTGCGCCGGAGGGACGGCCGTCGCTACCGACAGCTGACGGCGCGCACGCGCAGTCTGGACGACTCTCCCAGCCAGCCGGGCGTGTCTGAGGAGCCTACACAGCACGACGTGAGTCACACCTCGCCAGTCTATGGCCTGTCACTCGCCGCCAGACAAACACTGCGTGGTTCTTGGAACAGAGTAGTGCGTCTTTAGAGACGCTGGAGAAGAGGTGGCAGGAGGCGAGCTGTGTAGTTCCCGTGCTGCAGGTACATAATTTGACATGTTATTGCAGCAGGCAACTTGCGGATTGACAGCACTTGGCATTCATTGGCTTCCCGCAGAGACCCGCGTTTATTGCGTCCAACTTTGGAGGAAGTGCAGGAATTGAACAAATGGTACAATTTGGTACAGTGCAATCGAAGTTGAGATCTCCATTTAGTGTCTCCAATTTCAGTTGAAAATCAATTCACTCGAACCGAAATTGGCTACGCCCTCGGGAAAAATCAAATCCCCTATAGAATACGGTGCACGTGTTTCAAGTATAAATGTACCTTTCCGAATTAGGACAACAACATAAGTGCCACGCTGTGTCGCGGCCCTTTCCGTCTAGCATTTTGTTTCCAACGAGTTGATGCAACACACGGCCGCCGAGAGGGGCATGTCACGTGAAGCTGTCCCTGGACCGGCTTGCGCCTGGCCCCGGGACACGCAGGTCACGTGGCGTGACGTCACCACGTGACGGACGTCCGGCTGAGTGCACCCGGCTCGGCTACCTGTGAGGATCCGGCACGTGCTGCCACAAAACCCAATCAGTGTAAAAAAAAAATGGAGAGTGATCAGCAAATAATTCCGAGAAAGTGTTGCAGTGGCAGCAGGTAAAAAGGACAGTTAAAGGAGTGGATCAAATTCTGAGTGCACAACATCAATTTGTTGCGCTCTAGCCCACAACATTTATCAAGGACTCAAAAGCGTAACAATCGTGAGGGTGGGGGCGAATCCGGTCAGTCAGGTGGTT
Organism: Ashinkailepas kermadecensis; assembly: GCA_034440615.1. Lineage (NCBI taxonomy): Eukaryota > Metazoa > Arthropoda > Thecostraca > Neolepadidae > Ashinkailepas > Ashinkailepas kermadecensis. The sequence goes on from JAOTOM010003404.1 coordinate 66,978, forward strand.
CGCCTATGTTAACTTGCATTTCATGCGTACGGAACGAGACTCACTCGGGCTCCACGTTGGACTGTGGCAACTTTCGATCACAAATGCGAGCTTAATACTCTATATCCGGCCGCAGATGCTTGCGTCGTGTGCCTGAATGGCGCAGACATATATGTCACTGAAGTTGTACCGAGCAAAACTTCATATTCGGACACCTCGGAGTCCAAGTTTAGCCAGATAGCACTGTTCCCGGCGGAATAATTGTATAGTGTGGTGGCAGTTGGCAGTTGACATGACACATTGTACGTATTAGAAAGGGTTTTGTAACGATACATTCAATTCCTTTAAGCATATGACACCGATATCATCTGGGTTTAAATTGCTGGGCCGGCGAAGCCAGAACGAACTGCTAGTGTTGCTGTATACGACCCTCGGGTTCCTGATTCCGGGCTTTTAAGGCCGTCTGTATTCTTTCACCTTGTCCCATGTAGCGCGAGCGATGATTTATTGGAAATGATTGATGGGCAACGCATTTAATGGTTACGATGGCGTAAGGTATGGAGGAGGAACAACTATATACACTCTCATGTGCAATCTAAAAATATTGTGAGTGAGAAATCGCAAGAATGGTGGCATTGGTTTCATCAACATGATATGAACTAGCACCACTCTCAGGTAAGTGTGAGGAACTGCTCAGTAAATGCTGTTCTCATGTCTATTACTTAGTTGCAATGTTCGTTATTTCAGTTTTCATGTTGCTTGCTTGTTTGTATAATGCTCGTTGCATATTGCATGTTCACTCTTGATGAAGTCAGCAGGGTGTGAAGTTTCCCCATATTGTTTGATAGTTGGATATTCGGAATATAGTCATACCATGGGGAAGGCAATGGATGAACAAAGCGATAACATGCCGTATTGTCATAACCTTTAATTGCAGTGTCAACTCCATTACAGCCTTCTAAACTGTAATGGAGTTGACACTGCAATAAACAGTTATGAAAATACGGCATTTTAATGAAGAATTGGGTACCGGCACGAAACCCAAAGCATTCAAAGCTATCTCTCGCGATCTTATGCCAGCTAGAAAATGTTCAACCTTGCGGGAATGGTAAACCAAAACATGCTCCCCATTGCCGGCAGACATTGCAATGTAGCATGATAGCCTGCATGTCACCGCCACGCGCTGATTCACCACCCGCATGCGATCTGTGCCGCCTCGGGTCGCTGACGTCTGGTGTGACCTGGATGGCAGTTGGACATCTGCAGCAGGGTTCCGGCAGTCGGCAGCCGAAACTGCCGTCACAGCAACGCTGACCGCTTCACCTACACCGTCGAGAACGTGCCCAAGTGCCGCAAGCCGATCGTTGTTCGGCGGCACACACTATCACGGCAGGCGGCGGCGGTGGCGCCACCGTCGCCGCCGCCTTCGCCGCACCCGACAGCCCTCAGCAGCTCTCCGGGGCCGGACTCCGGGACCGGGCCGTGGCCGGCTGACGGGCTGCGTGTGCCCGGCCAACAGCAGGGCCTGCTGAGTTGGCCAGCACAGCCGAACGGGCCGAGTCAGCAGCAAAACGGGCCGTACAAACAGCCAAACGGGACAGTGAACAGACACAACGGCCCAGAGCAGCCGCGCGGGGACGCGCAGTTGCAGGCCAACGGCACTCATCACTTCCTGCACGGGTCACGTCCGCAGACCGGCTACCTGGGAGCGCAGGCGACTGCGCCTCGGCAGCAGAACGTCAAGCCCGACCAACAGGTCCCTCAACCTCATCAACAAGTCGATGGATCGCGACAATCGCCACTGGTGTGCCCACGCGGGGCGATCGACCCCGAGCTGCTGCCAAACACGACCCGGCCGACGAGTGGCGAGCGGCCGGCCGGCGAGCACGCCTCGCCGCCGGCCGGAGGCGCGTCGCGGCCGCGCCGCCGGCTGCCGTCGCTGCCGCCGTGGCGGCCGGCGGCGGCGTGCTCGCGGCGGCGGCTGCTGCCGCGCACGCCGCAGTCGTCGGTCGAGAGCGCGCCGGCGGCGCTGTGCCGGCGCACGCCGTCGCCGGCGGCGCGTCTGGCGGCCGAGAGCGCACCGTGCCTGGCGGCCGCCGAGGCGCCCGAGGCGCCGTCCAGACAGCAGTACTTCCGCTACTCGCACCTGCTCATCTTCCCGCTGGAGTACTTTGGCAGCTCGGGTGGTGGCCTGCTGCGCCTGGATCGGCCGGCCGTCGGTGGCCCGGTGGACGGCAGCCGATCGCCGGCGTCCCCGTCACCTCGGCTCCGCCGCACCGGGCGCGCCCCACGCCTGTCACGTGACCCACAGCGGCAGCCGCGGGCGGCGCACAACGTCGGGTTCTCCAAGAGCTTGCCGTCGGTGCTGCACGAAGAAGCCACCACCAATGTAGGCACCTGGTGTCTGGGGTTCTATATATATATATATATATACATATATGTATATATATATATATATATATATATATATATATATATATATATATTTATGTATATATATATATATCTACATATATATATAAATATATATATATATATATATATATATATATATATATATATATATATATATATATATATATATATATATATATATATATATATATATATATATATATATATATATATATATATATATATATATATATATATATATATATTTATATATATATTTATATACATAAATATATATATATATATATTTATATATATAAATATATATATATATATATATATGTATATGTATGTATATATATGTATATATATATGTATATATATATATATATATATATATATATATATATATATATATATATATATATATATATATATATATATATATATATGTATGTATATATGTATATATATGTATATATATATATATATATATATGTATATATATATATATATATATATATATATATATGTATATATATATATAATTTGTGTGTGCTGCACAAAATAACGTTTGTGAATTTGAGCAATCATAGCCAATACAAATTATATGGTGGTTATATTTTTAGATGCAAGCGTTTCGACATCTGTTTCGTTCGGTACTCAATAGTGAACAAACGATGGAATACGAGAAGCGGATTCAGTTATAAAAACGGCTTCAAACGCTCTCCATATCCTCTGGTGATGTTCGTCTTCAGAATCGCAGCTTCGCAGTTGGATAACTTTTTATCACTCTGTTCAATATGCACAACCGTGTCGTTACATGTCCTATAGCATCAGACGTCTGGTTTGTATTTTCGACGAATTTTCTGTGTAATCTTCTCCCAGTTACACAAAGGTATGATTTATGACATTCTGGACATGTTAACTTATAACCCAATCAGTTTTGTCCGATATGTAACTTCCAGTAACCTTCCGAACGATATTTTCTATTTCTTTCCCCGTGTTCACTACTACCCTCATACCAGCGCAGCGGCTTCCAAATAATTGCGGTCGTCATCTGTGGTTATCGTTTTTGTACGACACGTCGACCGTTGAGTCATGTAGCGTCGCCAATCTCTCACGCCGATTGGTCGCGGACGACAAGTAACGACAGGTGATGCTCGAACCCACAATCTTTCGATTGTGAGACAGGCAACTTACCCCTAGACTACTCGTCCCCCGGTCATCTGCGCGAGATATGGGAACACGGGGTTGTGGATGGTTTTGACTACTTTGCCTACTCCTTTACATTTGTGTCCTATTTTCTTTTATATGATCAGCAGATTTCGGTAACAGTTTAGTCTCATAAATACTTAAAATACGTGCTCCATTTCTTACTGCAGAATACCTGCATGACTAATTGGACGTTCTCTTTAAAAAAAAGTACAATTACGCTACCTGACATGACACAACCGCTGTGAGGCAAGTAAAAATGCAAGTAATCTTCCTTTCTCCTTGGTTTGGTGCACTCTAAATTTGACACTGACACCAAACTAATCTCATAACACATAACACATAGCACATACACTCTAGCATGTGTCATTCTATCTCTTCCTCAATGTTAGTGTATTTTTAATGTACTTGATTTAGGTTGGATTGTTTTGTCATCTCATATCCGAGGTTTTGTACCTCGGTTTGTTGGACACTGTGCCTGTGATGCCATCAACGTATCGCATCTCGGCTGTGTCTCTGCCGATTATCCGAGCAAAATGTTTTTTTTTCTCTCTCAAGTTTCAATAAATATCCATGCCGCCAAGACTCAGTGATGTGCTCACCGTTAGTCCATTATCTTGTTCATATAATATTCATCTCTATTGAACACGATAGTATTGACGTTGTTACCAATCCAAGCTAGTCCTACTTTCTATGCAAGCATGTAGTGAGCTTACTGACAAAATTTATGTAGTTGAAGGCGAGATAATCTGAAGTGTAAGTTGTCGGGTCTTTGCCGTGATAGTGAGTGGGAACAAGTTGGGCGAGCAGAGATTGCGGCAAACATGTCGGCAGGTCGAATGCCGAATGAAGATTAAGAGGCGATTAAGAGCAGAAGACCCCTAGATTTTAAGTTCGATACTGGAAGACATCAGCGTGTATTCGTTGATGATGTGCACTGGAACTATAAGTGGATAGATTGATGTGACTAAGGGTTTTAAGCAGGGGGACTATAGCATGCTGCAAGCATTTGCTAATAAGGAGAGCGCCCATAGCATGCCGAGGCGATTTGTTTCAGCTCTTGAAAACTCGGCCAAGAAGGACAGCGTGATAATAACCCATGCTGATAAAAGTGGATGTTTCATCAGAATGAACCCATCAGATTATATATTAACATCGTCAAACTGCTCGGAGGCACAAGGACATTACACACAAGTGTAAATTTTGGCAACCATCAATTCAAGGTTTTTGATCAACATTGAAGGAAAACGATACGCAAGTTAGAACGGGGAAGCACCTACTGAACTTGATCTAAGAGGCACCTGTGCACCACAAAAGAGAGAGAGAGAGAGAGAGAGTAGCCAAAAATGTGTAAGCCCAGGACACTAATGCGGCCAACTATGTCAGAAGTTGGCAGCGCCCGTTGCCGACTGGCTCAGTTATCGGTCAAGACATGAACGAATGCCTCCGGTTCCATAAACACCGCATGTTTGAAACAACAAACTCCGACAAGCTTATGAATAGGCTGGACAGTGGTGGACGATGATAGTGGACTGGCAATTGGACCACCATTGAATTCATGGCAGCGTGGGTATTCATGGAAACCGTAGAGAACAATATTTTACTAAGATACTCGACAGGGACGCAATCTGAATGCCATACGTGGTTGACTTCATAGCCATAGTGCTAAGGCAGGCCTATTTGCAAAACAAACTAGACAACTTAAATCGAGCCCATAGACAACTACAGCTTGCAAAGCAAGGGGGGTCAATGGAATCATGCCGTTTTTGGACACGCATGCAATGATGGTAAGTGTCAGTGTCAAATTTAAAGTGCACCAAAATGCAACCAGGAAGAAAGATTACGTACACGTTTACTCAGCTCATCATGATCAGCTACAGTCTGATATCATAATTGCTTTCTTTTCAAGAGGACTCAGAACATGCAGTAAATATCTTCAGCATAAACAAATCTAACACATATTACAACTATTTCATGAGGATATAACATCCCAAGAACCAACTCACCACGTAGAAGCAAATAGCAGAAGACGAAATAAAACATAAAAGTGGGAGAAACGAAGATGGCAGGTCGAAACCTCTCATATGTGTTACGCACTTGAAGCAAATGAAGACGGTTGAAACGTGCTGGCATGAGGGTAGAAGTGAATACGAACATTGGTGAAATTGAACATAGGCTAATTCGTTCAGATGTCTACCGAAAGTTACATATAAAACAATAATAGTGTAATACATGGGCTCTGTGACTATGTGGAGTCTGTGATAAATCATGCTCTTGCAAATCTGGGAGGGGATTTAAAATAGCACGCACCGAACACACACGAGACCTCTGATGCCATAGGACATGCAATGTCATGGTGGTGCACATTGAAAAGTGTGCACAATTTACTTAACTGGGAAGAAGTTTTGATTCTAAAGAAGAACATTAGCAGGGGACAAGGACGGCCCTGACAACCGCTTACTTTCAAGCTAAGACATCGGTAAATTGAAGAGAGGGATTTTTGACATGAGCGGAATCTGCAGCACGAGTAGCCATTTGGAGGTGCAGTGAATTTGTAGGTCATTTGGAGAGTTTTTTTTGCTGTGAATTTTGAGGTGTTGTAGTGAATTTGACATATGAATGTCGAGTGAACTAAATCTGCTTCTCGTCTTCCATCGCTTGTTAGCTGTTGTGTACAAAGAAAACTATTTCGAAACGCTCGCATCTAAAAATATATTACTGTCATATAATTTGTATTACATATCATTACCCTAATTCCTATGCACACACACACACACACACTCGAACATGCACACATACCACATAGCACAAGAAATTGCATTACTGGCACAAAAACGTACATCCGCCATATATATATATATATATATATATATATATATATATATATATATATATATATATATATATATATATATATATGTATGTATATATATATATATAAATATATATAATAGGTTCTGATACCGCGGATGTGTTGTTATGATTCTCCTTCGTGATATTGCCTAGTCTTCGTGTATGTTGCTTGTTGTCCGGTTGATGTTCATCATTAAGCACAGGTCTAAACAAGGCTATTACGGGGTCAAACGTTGTGCAATCACTTTGTTTATCCAATATAATAATCGCTTCACGTTTCTCCCTTTTTGTATTATGAATTTGGTTCGAATTGTTCTTGGGAGGCTTTACCGAATCAGAGTCAGTGTTAAGCGCAAGCTTGTTGCATCGACCTTGGACCCACCCGGATCTGAGGTACCATGGCACAATTTCGACCGAGAGCTTAACGTACCCTCATAACGGGCACCACCGCATGGTGTCTACACCCCCGAAATTGCCTGGCCAGTGGCCAACTGGCCATCCCAGCTGGAGGCGTCAATAACGAGAGCGAACAGCGACTCGAACCCGTCGTGCCAAGACGCGGAGACCTCTGAAGGACAGCCAGCGCTCTATGAGCTGGCCAGGCAACATTCACGCACAAATAAATATAGGAACGGTCTACATTACCGGTCGTTAATGTTATCGTTACTTCAAGTTCAGCTTTAGGTCAGTCAAAGTTCAGTGAGTTCAAGATTCTGGGTTTTGTATTCAGATCACAAGACACATAGCTAGACACAAACCAAATAGCACACAAATTGCAGTACTGATACAGAAACGTACAGATGGTATGTATCATGTCTTACCCTACGGAATTACAAAATGCAGGTCCTGTGTCGGGGTGACCTAGTTTATGCTTCACCGGGGCACCACAGGAGGTTCATACAGTAGGCGAGTGTCACGTACATTGACCTGATAGTTAAAGAGGCGTTTTTCTTTTAGATCAGTATAGCGTCCAACATTTGTAGTTTCCTCCTATTTAGTAGTTTTATCATGTTCGTGGTGCTCGATGCCAGTATATTTCTGCTCAGATGATCATTACGAGCAGTGTGCGTGTGTGGAGGGGTCCTTACACTTCGCAAGTGTATAATTAAACATCTGCAAAGTGTTGAAATAGTAAGTTATATGCTACCGTTAAGGAGAAGTGCACAGTTTCCTATATTGCATACATAGTGGCGTACTACATTGGACTGCGTAAAGGGTGCTGGGTTTTACGAAATGTAGATTTTGTCAAGGGATAAAAAAAATTTAGTATGCCACAAATACGCCATCAGTTCGTTTTTGAACATAATTTGCAGTTACTTTTTATGATACCGGAAGTACTTCTTCATCGTTCTTCAAGCTTAGTCCATCTCGCTTATGTAACCTAATTTGTGCGTGTTGACTGGTACACTATAAAATGTGGTACGGTTTACCTGCTGTAAAATGGTATTGTTAATTTTGCCATCAATCCCCTTCGGGATATTGCAAAGCGTAACGACCGAACTACTTCCCCAAAATACGAATTTAAACTCGTGTACAACAAGAAGTCAGTTACTTTTTTTGTGTGTAAACTAACTTCTCTGAAGATTGAGCACTTCGGAGAACTTCGAATTTGTGCCTAGTGAACACCAACAGAACGGAAAGCAACGTATATGGAGACTTATAAAAACGCGATGAGAACGAATCATAACATGACAGTTTCTGTGACACTGAATAAGATGTTTGTACAGACAATATGTTTTCCATATTTTCCAATATAATTACACATATGCATATGCATATACATAGGTATCCTATCCACACACACACAAACACACATATATGTATATATATATATATATATATATATATATATATATATATATATATATAGATTCCCGGTGTATATCTGATTTCATACTGTTTCTTTTGTCGCCCATTTGGAACTGTTTTGTACGATCTTCAAACCTGGTTTTATTAAACCTATTGTTGGGGCCATTATCCTAGGGCATTATGGAATGTTTTCTTTCGTTGTTATGTGATATTAATGTGCGTGCTCCTGCATTCGTGGGAATATGAATTGCTCCTATTTCTACGACACCTGGATTAACCGGGAATGTTTACCAGCCGATTTTCGGCGTTCTGCTGATTGGACAGCCAAACCGGAAATGAATGCTCTTTGAAAGCCTGTTAGCTGGCTGCTCCCGCCTTCATTGGCATGGTAATCAGGCCGTAATACTTGCTGCTTAGCCCGAACCCGTGTGGATTGGCGGACACGATCATTGCATGGGAATGGGCCGAATTACACCTCTCAACATCCTCAAAGAATAACAGCCAAATTATCTTGCGAAACAACGGTATTCTGCTTCTTGTGGGCACAACCTATTTTTATTGAACAACAAGCTAAACCCTACGAGGCGCCGATGCAGAAACTGAAAAAGGGAGACAATATTATTTTAGTCTTCTCACTAGCGTTATGCTTCGTACAATATTTTCCCAAAGCTTTCGATCTTTAATCAACAGTTCTTTTCATAGAAGAATACAAATATTTACAAGACAGCAGAGCTCGGACGCTCGTGATTTGGCAGAGCATGACTGACTGTTTCCAACACAGTGAAACACTGCGCTGAAGTCAATTTTGTAGTTTCCCATGAACGCTAACTTCATATTTGTAGTACTTGAAAATTGTCCGTAGTCGTTCTCAGGCGAGCAAAAGTGGGGGGCACACACATTTCGGTTGCATCATTGATCTGATCCCTTTTGCTATATATATATATATATATATATATATATATATATATATATATATATATATATGTATAGGAAATGACATCACAACAGACACATATTATCCAGTTTTCAAATAAATATGTAGGTCGTTTAACTTAAAAAATAGTAGGCGTACCGAGAGAGGAAAATTCTGAGGCGCACCGCATGCATTCTGCTTCTCATTGACATCTTCATAGGAACACCGGGCATGCACATGCAGATGAGCCCTATCACGAAGTATGAAATAGTTGTGCATAGATGAAGCAAGGAACCAAAATTGCGGGGTTAATTCGAGTTTTAGCACTAGATTTTGACGCGCTTCCAAGGTGCCGAATCCATGTCGGCTCCTGGCATTTTATAATGTGACGTTTTGAGCATCAAAATATCATCTCGAAATGTCGCTCCAACTTTTCCTTTTAGGCCCGCCACTGATTTGTGGCATGAACGGGACAACATTAGATCAGAGTGAGTAAATCGTTTCAAGCATTCCGGGCCGGCTTGATGCTAGTGCGTCCCACAATCATCTCATTTGATCCCACAATCTCTCAAAGTCCCACAATCTATCAACGTCCCACACTCATCTCATTTGATCCCACAATCTCTCAACGTCCCACAATCATCTCATTTGATCCCACAATCTCTCAACGTCCCACAATCATCTCATTTGATCCCACAATCTCTCAACGTCCCACAATCATCTCATTTGATCCCACAATCTCTCAACGTCCCACAATCATCTCATTTCATCCCACAATCTCTCAACGTCCCACAATCATCTCATTTGATCCCACAATCTCTCAACGTCCCACAATCTCTCAACGTCCCACAATCATCTCATTTGATCCCGCAATCTCTCAACGTCCCACAATCATCTCATTTTATCCCACAATCTCTCAACGTCCCACAATCATCTCATTGTATCCCACAATCTCTCAATGTCCCACAATCATCTCATTTGATCCCACAATCTCTCAACGTCCCACAATCATCTCATTTGATCCCACAATCTCTCAACGTCCCACAATCATCTCATTTGATCCCACAATCTCCCAACGTCCCACAATCATCTCATTTGATCCCACAATCTCTCGACGTCCCACAATCATCTCATTTGATCCCACAATCTCTCAACGTCCTACAATCATCTCATTTTTTGATCCCACAACTCTCAACGTCCCAAAATCATCTCATTTGATCCCACAATCTCTGTCCCACAATCATTTCATTTGATCCCACAATCTCTCAACGTCCCACAATCATCTCATTCGATCATGAACGCAGTCTAAATCTTCCATTGGTACATGCTGGCATCTATGCCACGATGGATGCACCAATATTTACTTTAAAAAAATACACCTTTGGAAGATTCCAAAATATTTCCCTCCTGAGAACGACTATGATTTCATGAAATATGGTAAAACCAAGAAAGATTTGCATAGCAAATTCAACACCCCTCCAACGGTCGCATCCTGATGTCCGTCCGCTACGCTGGACCAATGTAAGATTGGTGCGTCCCGAACACATTCTCCCCTCCAAAAAGAACAAGCAAAATTATCCTTGAATGCGTCATTGATCTGAAATAGCACTTAGTCAAAAACTAAGTAGATACGAAATTAATCACCAGTTGGGCATCACGTGTGCATGCAAATTACAGTGATCACTGCAGTGATGGTGTCCAATGCGATAACACGAAAGCTGGCATCAAGGACCAAATATGTATCGCTGTAGCTTGCCCTGGATAATAGGGCCTGCGTTACTGACGCAGTATGTAATGATGACGACAGGTGGGACAGATTGCAAAGTTTCAGTTTCGTAGCTGCAGTGGTTCGCACATCACAAGCGAGAGACTTGAGGAACGCCACAGACAGTCCTCCGCCTGTGGCCCACACGGATTTGGGTTAAGTCGCTTGGAAACGCAAATTAAGTTGAGAGTTACTACTTCGTATGACCCTAATTATTTAATATAAATGCTGCATCGTAAATTTTCCTATGGCTTATCAATGTACATCAATTACCGAGAGGATTCGATGTGAGGCTGAGCCGACGATCGGCCGCCCTCCCGGAGGACTTACGGCCTCCTGTTCGGTCCAACTGCGGCCCTACCAGCGTGTAATGTGACCATCCACAGCCAGTCAGACAGAGATTACTGGCACGCTCCATCTCGGGTGTGCCCGGCGTCGGCGGCTCCGGCCGGAAGCCGCGCCGCAGTCTGGGCGGTTACGAGCCGTACGATCCGTACCGGCCGGTGCGCCACAAACGGGTCACCTCGCCGCCGCCTACCAAGCACAGAACACGCTCCCGCTCCCTGCTCAGCATGGAATGGAAAATACTCAAAGTACGTGATGCGACCTGGCCTTCGGGCGTGGACTGCTGAGATCGGCCTTCGGGCGTGGACTGCGACGATTCGTAGCTGCCACCGGACGGAAATGTATCGGAACGATTGTGGAAGTTGCTTCTGCATTTTACATCAGTGCTTCTGCATCCGATAACATGTCATATGCATTATCCAACGTACGCCGGAACGGGCATTGGTATGCCTTAGATGCGCAACTTTAACAATGCATAATTAACGTAACGGATGATGCACAAATGAGTACATTAACTCCAATCTCACTCCATTTGTAAGACTAAAAGAAGACACTGAATGACGTGGTGCTTTTCCCGAACTGACACGAACAGCATACGTACGCCATGGTGCCGGATATCCTAACGTACGCCGGAGATGCAGAATAACTTCGTCTTTATTCATCGTACAAGACAATTGTAGACATTTCACAGCAAATGGCATCAGAGTTTATTGAAAGAGCCATCTAAACCGTGCTCGTTGGAAGGCAACACCTAGCTAAAGCGGGCAGCTAACCTGACGACATTGAGGATGCTTCACAAGTTGGCTCTGCTTCAGACACTTGAGCCGCACGCCATTCGACCTCCGCTGCGAGCGTGGCGGTCCGGTATTGACGTCACGGCATCGCATCCTCTGAGACTCAGACACGTAAGCCGTGTGTGGCACTGGGTGCTTTGTGTCACCATCTGTTGGTGCATCGTGTCACCATCTGTTGGTGCATCGTGCCACCATCTGTTGGTGCATCGTGTCACTATCTGCTGGTGCATCGTGTCACCATCTGCTGGTGCATCGTGTCACCATCTGCTGGTGCATCGTGTCACCATCTGTTGGTGCATCGTGTCACCATCTGTTGGTGCATCGTGTCACCATCTGTTGGTGCATCGTGTCACCATCTGTTGGTGCATCGTGTCACCATCTGTTGGTGCATCGTGTCACCATCTGCTGGTGCATCGTGTCACCATCTGTTGGTGCATCGTGTCACCATCTGCTGGTGCATCGTGTTACCATCTGCTGGTGCATCGTGTCACCATCTTCTGGTGCATCGTGTCACCATCTGCTGGTGCATATGGTTTGCATTTTGCTTCCTGGGACAGAGGGGAACCCTTTATTTGCTTTGCTTTCCTTCTTTTTTTGTTTGTTATTCTGGTGATGGAACACACGCCGAACAGTCGTCTTGATCCTTTGAAAATGAGTGAAGAACAGGTTGTGCTCGAAGTAACGAGTAATATATATATATATATATATATATATATATATATATATATATATATATATATATATATATATATATGTGTGTCTGTGTGTGTGTCTGTGCATGTGTATGTGTATGTGTATGTGTATTTGTATATGTGTGTGCATGTGCGTGTGTGCGTGTGTGTGTGTGTGTGTGTGTGTGTGTGTGTGCGTGTGTGTGTGTGTGTGCGTGTGTGTGTAATACAGCCTTCACTTGTGTGTGAGGTTTGAAAATCGAGAAGGTATCATGTGAATCGATCGTTGCAAATTATCAGCAAATATTTCCGTATCATGTGACTTCATCGGTTCAGCTTTCGTTAGGCATAACTTTGTCTCTCTCTCTCGGGCCATGTTGCAAAAGAAACTCTTGAAGTTATGGATTCTTTGGTCTTCGAGCGAATGTATGCAACTTCTAGAGTCTCTCGTATTCGCTTGTCTTTGTCCACTTTGCTGTCTGGGACCGCTTATTCAGCAATCTGATTTCTTTCCACTTGGCAGGCTTCGAGTCCGTCCTTCGTCAATGCGTACCACAGTGGTGCTGCTAACCTACGATGCCTTGCATTTCGCCTGTGTTCGTTTAATATTGTGGACAGAGATAGGCTTCTGGTCGTTTCACCGAAAACGACTTTGTGCAGCCAGGGTAAGGTATGCAATAAACCACGCTGTTTTCGGGAGGCCTCTGTCTCCCTGCATTTCAACCAGCAATTCTGTCTACCGTCATTCCGGAGCTCACGACAACCGTGGTCCCCATAAATTCTTAAATGTTTTCATATGATGCTAATTCGTTCAACTTTGGGATTGCTTTGCATTTCAATGGTTTGACTTCCAGTGTTTTTCATGGATGAGTCCTACTTTGAACCTGTTAGATATTCTTTCAACCGGGTGAATGGACACCTTGGAAAAATGCAGTGAATTGATCTCAGTGAGGTCGCATTGCCGAAATAGGTTTTACTTAGTAAGAATATTCCTGCATTTCCACAACATTGACGGCAATAAGGTGCATGTCTCCACGGGCTGCCAAGAGAGCGCAGGTACGGTGGGTCCGCGTTTCCTTTCGCAGTGTGCTCCCAATCCTGTGCCTGGAGCAGAGAAAGACCGTGACCCACTTGTTGGACCCTCGCTTGTCTAGTGCCCCCAATGGCGCCTTTCACTGGTGTAGCTACGACAACTTTCTGGTGGCGACTGACACGGCATTTAACGATGGCGATATATAGACCACCTGGGAGCTATAGCAAAGGCATGATCGCTCCCAAGACCTTACTAACAACACTACCACTGTAATGGCATCACAGGACCTTACTAACAACACTACTGCTGTAAAGGCACCACAAGATCGTACTAACAACACTACTGCCGTAAAGGCATCATAATACCTTACTAACAACACTACCGCTGAAAGGGCATCACAAGACGTTGCTAACAACACTACTGCTGTAAAGGCACCACAAGACCTTATTAACAACACCCCACTGTGAGGGCATCACAAGACCGAAATACACTTTCACTGCAGACTATTTTATTTTATAAGCGAACAAATTCAGGGCTGCTCGAACAAGCCACGTCAGGTATCACATCGGAATTGTATCAGTAGCTGATGCAGACTGCCACAGCGAGCTCAGGTTCAGCGCCGCCGCGAGTGGAAGTACTGTCGAGATCAACTATGGCATTCGTCTCTCTCATGCTGCGCCAATCTTCGCAGTGTATCGAACTTATGCAAGTTTTGAAATGGGCATTGGCATACCCATTACCCCAAACATCAAATTGAATAGAAATCTGGAACAGAACATCGGTTCAGCTTTCGTTAGGCATACCTTTGCCGCTCTCTCGGACCATATTGCAAAAAAAACACTGTAAGTTATAGACTCTTTGGTCTTCGGCGAATGCATGCAGCTTCTTGAGTCTTTCGTATTTGCTTGCCTTTGGCCGCTTTGTTGTCTAGGTCCGCTTGTTCAAAAATCTGATTTCTTTCTACTTTGGCAGGCTTCGTGCCCGTCCTTCGTGAATGCGTACCACAGTGATGCTATGTAATATAACATATGGTGCTATGGTATGCAATCTGATTTATTTTAAGCTGTTTAGTGAATGACGACGTTTGGTGATTTACTGTTTCGACTTACTGAAGATGCTACTTAATTGAGGAAGGAGAGAGGGTGGGGGGGAGAGCGAGGGAAGAGAGAGAGAGAGAGAGACCAAAAAATCCAACCGAAAACGCAAGAAGGGCAGATGCACACAGGCATTCAGCAAATCATGCATGGAAAATAACTATGGTGTAGTGTGGTGTCGAGTGGTGTGATGTGGTGTGGTTCTGATCTAATCTGTCGTGTGCGGTGTGGTGTGGCGCGGTGTGGTGTGGCGTGGTGTGGTGTGGTGTGGTGTGGTGTGGTGTGGTGTGGTGTGGTGTGGTGTGGTGTGGTGTGGTGTGGTGTGGTGTGGTGTGGTGTGGTGTGGTGTGGTGTGGTGTGGTGCGCTATGTTGTAGTGTGTTGTAGTGTGGTGTAGTCTGGTGTGATGCATTATCGTGTCGCATGGTGTGAATGTGTGTGTATGTGTGGGTGTCTGAATGTGTGTATGTGTGTATTTTATTGTGAGTGGTCAAGGTGCGATATTTCACATAAAGGAGATGAACAGGAACTAATTAAGACGCAAATTAGACATGACATGCTGACGACATCAGCATCATTCACAGTATGTGACGGTTAGACTCTGAACCAGCCTGAGCAACCCCATACAGACCTAGGTTCGTGACATTTCTGGCAACTCCTGACCAATTAGCAGCGTGTCTGTGCGACGTCACCGGATTTGAGATGAAGCGTAAGTGTGGGAGCATGTGCACCGATGATCGGTGCCGAGACAGACGAGCGGTGGGGCCCTGGGCACCATAACTAAGGTCTGTTGCCATAGGAAACAAATTCGAATGCTAAATGGATGTGGCTGACTGTTTTGGAACAGGTGAAAGCATCTTGAAAAGCAATATACTTAAATGGGAAGTTAGACCAGAGTAAACAGACGAAGTTTCTACCGAAAGCAGATTGGGCAGTGCCTAAAGTGGCTCCGTGCACGAGTCCCCACCAGGAGCTGGGTTTGACCATACCATTATCGGCGATGTTTGTGCGGGCCAGGCTCCTGATATGTAATGAGATACACTATGCACATGTGTGTAATGAGATACACTATACACATGTGCGTAATGAGATACACTATACACATGTGTGCAATGAGATACACATACACTGAACTGTATCCACTCCAAAGGCCCAGCGCGCAGATGGTGGTACCAGTATCGTCTGCAAGGTCTACGGGTTAGTTAGCTAGTAGAAGCCTATGAACCGCACAAGATTGTTTCGAAGTTTATTTTGCATGCATCCTGAGATAAAAAGCTGCCGAATGTGGTTTTACAAGTGAATGTGTTATGGGCTGTTTTTATCTCTTCGAAAAGTTGCTATAATATTGTTATTACAAGCCTCGATACAGTACAAGACTAGAGAATATGAAGATTAGATATATCAAAAAGGGCTTCAGTGAGTCCACGGCCTTACAACCAAGTTCAAGTGACTGCAAAGTGCTACTTAGTGTCAAATATCATGACCGAAAGAATGGAGCAACTTCTCAGTTATTTTGCAGCCATGTGGTAGCGCACCAATAGGACTAAAACTAGAAAGCTCTTTGTCGGTCCTAAAGTGATAGCACGGTATAATTACTGCCACGTTTTCAGTTTGTCGAGGAAATCTTCGTTCTTCATGCATGCATCGAACGAAAAATTTAGCTGCTTATGACTGTCATATGCCTCTGAAATAATATGATGCTTGGTTGATCAAGGCCCCCTTCATCATAGTATAAATAAATGATTAACTAAATTACCGCAATACTACCATATGATATCATGTCAGGTAACAATGTGAACTTTTCCTTTTAAGGTGCGGATATGTTTATGGACGCCGCGGCTAAATTACCAATTAAAACATAATTTATATCATTCAGAATAATGCATTTTAAAATCTTCTAACTTGCCAGCCAACATCGGACAGGCATGGCAAATGTGGCATGATACGCTCCGAGAGTGCATACATTGCAGGCGCTCTGGAGGTCAAACCTAATCTATTGTGATATGGAAATAGCAGGACATTTGCATGCTAGGGTACTTTTACACGTATACTTGCTATTTAAGACTCACTAAGTGGTGTAACATAATGTCGTGGTGTAAGTTCATGGTTTGATAATAAATCAAAATGGTTCATGCTCCCCTACGTTTCCAGAGAGATTCAAATAATCTGTTTTTTGCTTTGCATTTGGGACGTCCAATAGCTCTTCGTAAAGACAACCTGTCACAGATATTGCCAACAGCCTTTTGCCTTTATTTGGCGATTGATCATGGCCTCATTCCATTACCTTGACCTTGATACGAGCCGAAGTTTTTTATTTGTACATCATTCACAGTAAGTCATCAAATTGTATTTCGTTCACAAATCTCCGACAATTACCGAGTTCGCCAGTTGGTTGCGAGCGGACTGCTATTGCCCAAGCTGTCCTTACCTGGAAGGCTGACGAAAACGCACACAAATAAGTGGTAGCTAAGCTTGAAACTTAAGAATGAATCTACGTAATGCCTTTCGCTTCATCTTCACCCTCGCCGTGCCGGCCAACAGATCCACCTTCGCCCGGACGGGAGGAGGGGTCTCTTCAAAACCCCATGACTTCTGATCCACATATGCTACGATCCACCTTCGCCCGGACGGGAGGAGGGGTCTCTTCAAAACCCCATGACTTCTGATCCACATATGCTACGATCCACCTTCGCCCGGACGGGAGGAGGGGTCTCTTCAAAACCCCATGACTTCCGATCCACATATGCTACGTTGAAATGAAGAACACGGTTTGAAAGTTCACGTCGTGAAGAGCTCGAAACTTAAGTTTGATTTGCATGTGGACTGATCATGGGGTCACCAGACGTCATGTTATGTCAGTATATGGACCATGGCTTAAGGTCGTGGAAATTAATGCAAAAAGACAGAGCATGTGTTCTTTCCAAATTGTTTTCCCAAAATTAACATACATGAATGCAATTATGTCAATCATAGCAAAAAAGCTCGAGATAGGAGAGGTCAGGTCAGGTCAATGTTATTCTCGAAAGCGAACTTCCAAACTATGTATGTTAGAGACGCAGGGAAAATGTCATTGGCAAGTCAATACATCCTATTGCATATTTCACATCTTATGTCTACATTTTAGGTCAGATTAAGGTCGCTAAAGGTCATAATAGGTTAACTCAGTGACATGAACTTTACCTTCGGGATTACCTTAAAAAATATGAATGTATGTCTCGGATCCTTCCAACAAACTATTCAAATAAGATATTTGTATCTAATTGACATCCGAAAATGCTAAGATCAGATCAGGCCATTCGATATGGCCAAATGAAGTAAGTTCAAGCTTGAAAATATTCGGAACTTCACGTTCGAAGTATAAATCGTGCTTTCAGAATAGCTGATATAATACTGGACCGTCCTTGTAAAATGTCCAGCAACTGGCCTCGTCATACTACTTGTTGGCCGCCATCGCCGAAAAACATGAGTGGGGGGCTCTTGATAGCCCACCCCACCCCAGGACGACAAGGGTTAATATCTATTCTAAGCTTTAAGATGTTGGTCGAAATGACCCCCTTCCCATCCTGCTGCGACGGGTAGAAAATTCGGTCGCATTGCTAGGGTTGCGAAACGCAGTGAGAGTCAAGCAATGCATACAAACATGAAACCGAACTGTAAGGTACTGTACTGTAAGCTTAATACGAGCCATAGTGGCCATCTGAGTGAAACCTATAAGGGAAAGAAACTATAAGAATATAAAAAAAGAGGCTGAATCACCATAGCCAATGGTACATCCTGAGTTCTAAAGGAACTATCTACCCCATTGTGCTACCATGGCCAATCTCTTCAATATCACATGCCCGAAGGTCGGTTCTCAATCCGCTGACAAATACACCTATTACTTGTGACGTAATTCTCAATTGATAAGCATGATCTATAATACCTACTAGCAACGATCCCATCTCATTTACCCGAATTCCCATCATCGTACTGCAATAGCTTACATTACAAACAAGGTTTTTCGACCTTATTCATTCATCCACACAATTCGAGAGAAATGCAACAAAAGCAACTAAATATGCCACGCACTTAAACCCAAACCATGAAACGAATTGCAAACAAGCTACGAACTTGTAGCTGTAGTTATTATCTCGGTTATTATCTCTATTGTCCCGGGTACTTGCCGTGTACTTGAGGGGATTTGGGACAGTGATGGACGTCCAGTATATGTCCAACTTGAGCAGGGCAAGAGAGACGTGCGCTAGCCACATTTACTGCGGCGAATGAAGAAATCGTCTCCCGTTTGCCGCGCTGGAGACGATTTCCTCTAGTGTGTGGATCGCAATGTCATCGTCGCCGACAACTTCAGACTGTGGAGACGATCGTCAGCAACGATGGTTCCAGCGTATCATCTTCGTGTCGCCGCGCCGTCACCATACCGAGATGTAGCCGACCCGTTCCGGCGAGGTCTCACCCAGACTGGCGGGCCTGATCAGTCTGACAAGGTATACCGTCTGTTAAGTCTGACAGAGTCTCACGGGGCCCGACCAGTCTGACATGGTCTGACCTCTGTCTAGTCTAGTTGGACGGGGCCCAACAAGTCCGACCACGAGTGATAGAGGCCGGGTCCGGGACGGTACCTGGCCGGGAACCGGGATCACTCCGACAGACTGACCAGCTGTGATCCGGTCTGATCCGGTCTGATCCGGTCTGATCCGGTCTGATGCGACCTGCCCTGGTCTGACACAGCCAGACCCAGTGTGACACATTCAGACCTCGTCTTACCCGTTCCAGCTCGATGTCGCAAAAACGAACCCACCGGCACAGAAGCATTCCGGCTGGGACAGTTGCTCTCGTCGGAGCTGGTTCGGTGTTGCCGAGCGAAACCAACCACAGTGGACCCATTTTTTCTGGCCGTCGCTACTCTCCTCTGAAATCAATGTAAAAATGCATGGTTCGCCCGTGGTCGAAATTAGTCTATATGACATCTCTATTTGCAAGTTCGACTCGTCACCAATCCCACCCCAGCTCAGAGAGCACACCGAAGTAGGCTTTCTGGTAGGTACAAGCAGACATAATCATCGCGACGAGTCACGAATATTGGTGAACGATTGAGATCACTTCAAATTTGGCCTCGGCTGACTCCAATATCATGCCCGCGGGATGTACTGCGCACTGCCCACCGGACGTTCCGCGCCATGGATAGCTGGGTGGATAGCTGCCCACGACACCACCGGACGTTCCGCGCCATGGATATCTGGGTGGATAGCTGCCCACGACACCACCGGACGTTCCGCGCCATGGATAGCTGGGTGAATAGCTGCCCACGACACCACCGGACGTTCCGCGCCATGGATATCTGGGTGGATAGCTGCCCACGACACCACCGGACGTTCCGCGCCATGGATATCTGGGTGGATAGCTGCCCACGACACCACCGGACGTTCCGCGCCATGGATAGCTGGGTGGATAGCTGCCCACGACACCACCGGACGTTCCGCGCCATGGATATCTGGGTGGATAGCTGCCCACGACACCACCGGACGTTTCGCACTTTGGGTAGCTGGGTGGATAGCTGCCCACGACACCACCGGACGTTTCGCACTTTGGGTAACTGGGGTGGATAGCTGCCCACGACACCGCCGGACGTTCCGCGCTTTGGGTAGCTGGGTGGATAGCTGCCCACGACACCGCCGGACGTTCCGCGCTTTGGGTAGCTTGGGTAGCGGGGGTGGACGGCTACTACTCTTGTCACGATACCATCAGACATCCCACGTGATGGGTAGCAGGGTTGGGCGGTTGCTACTGTTGTCATGGCACCACCGGACGTTCCACGTGATGGGTAGCAGGGATGGGCGGTTGCTACTGTTGTCATGGCACCACCGGACGTTCCACGTGATGGGTAGCGGAGGTGAATGGCTGCTTCTGTTGTCACGGTACCACCGGACGTTCCACGTGATGGGTAGCGGAGGTGAATGGCTGCTTCTGTTGTCACGGTACCACGGGACGTCCCACGTGATGGGTAGCGGGGGTGGACGGCTTCCACTGTTGTCATGGCACCACCGCACGTATGCATGCTATGCATGATGCAGTGCACGCATGGCTAAGGCGATTAACCGACCCATCTGCTTCCGTTCGCCCGATCAGCTGTTCGGTCTGTACCACCAGCACACCTCAGCGTCTTTTCCTCGCGCTTGGATCCGCAGGAGTGGCTGCGCACTATCACCACTCGCCCCGCAATATTGTTGTCAGTGTCAGTGTCAGTGTCGGAGTGAATGGCAGTAGCTCGGTGTCTGTGACCGGGTCGACCGCCCACAGGAGCAGCTGTCCGACGCCGGTGATATCAGCGAGGACAGCTGTCTGGCGCGGTGTGGCTCGCTCGAGGTGGCCTGCGCCTTCGACTCGCCCACCCGCAAGCTGACCGTGCAGATCCTGCAGGCCAAGGAGGTGCCGAGTCGGGATCGTGGTGGCGCCAACAACACCCAGGTACGGCGCGGTAGTGGCCACGGCACACTGCGCGAACCCACCACAGGGAAAGACAGGAGACAAAGGGTGTCAGAGAGCCAGAGAGACAGAGAGACAGCGAGACATAGAGACAGAGAGACAGGGAGACAGAGAGACAGGGAGACAGGGAGACAGAGAGCCAGAGAGACAGAGTTACATAGAGACAGGGAGACACAGAGATAGGGAGACATAGAGACAGAGAGACAGAGAGAGACAGGGAGAGAGAGACAGAGAGACAGAGAGAGAGAGACAGAGAGACATAGAGACAGAGAGACAGAGAAGAGAGACAGAGAGACAGAGAGAGAGACAGAGAGACAGAGAGACAGAGAGACAGAGAGACAGAGAGACAGAGAGACAGAGAGACAGAGGGACAGAGAGACAGAGAGACAGAGAGACAAAGAGACAGAGAGACAGAGAGACAGAGAGACAGAAAGACAGAGAGACAGAGAGACAGAGAGACAGAGAGACAGAGAGACAGAGAGACAGAGGACAGATAAACATAAAGGCAGAGATAGAGTCAGACAATAATATATATATATATATATATATATATATATATATATATATATATATATATATATATGCATATGCGTACAACTTTGTATTGTACACGGGAGTAGACGTATTCGAGCATTAATCCCTCTCGTTGCAATGTCTGTGGTCGTGCCGTGGCAACCTTACAAAGCATATCTTGATCGGATCGATGGCAATCATCCTTGTTATTGGTCAATGGTTCATGTCAGTGGAGTTCGTAACATGAATTCCCGCACTGTTTTTGCCGTCTTTTTCATCTTATCACATAGTATTTCGTCAACTAAAAAGGCATTCCGATGTGATTGCCTCACAAGTTCTCACATTCAGTTTTTTTTTACAATTGCGAGTGTCATTCGCATGCCATGGTGAACTCGTAATTATCGGCTCTCGTCAGTCCAATGGTGCGCCCACCCCTGCGTGAGACACAAAACAGGGCATGACAAGGGCACTTGTCCTTGCCATTCTAGCAGCTGGGTGTCATCGGCATATGATACTAGACGTCCGTATGGAAGGTACGCCGGCAAGCCATTCGTGAAGATGCTAAAGAGCAAAGGATCGACCAGCGATCTCTGAAGGACACAATGGGATAGCGGAAGGGATAAAAAGCCTCCCCTTACCACCTGCCGCCGGTCAGTAAAGTAGCTATGGAACTACCTTGCGTCGACGCCATACCATTGCAGCTTTCGCAGGAGGACATCATGGTCCACGCTGTCAAATGCTTTGCTCAGGTCGATGGAGATGACCGAAGCGATGTGACCAGCATCGTCAATATTTGTGATCCTCTCAACCGCGTCGACCAGGACGTCCTCCGTCGAATGACATGGCCTGTAGGTATACTGGGAGGAGACAAGCATGCGATTAGTGAGTAGATAAGAGGACAACGAACTGGGTGCATACTACTTCTTCACATAACTTGGATACGATTGACAAAATAGAGATTGGACGACAGTTGCTGGCGACATCGCGAGACACAGATTTGTGAAGTGGAAGAACAGAGGCGGTTTTCCACGATGCAGGGAACGCGCAAGAGACGACATAATTATTAATGAGGTGAAATAGGTGAGGCCTGAGAACAGGTACACATATGCAGAGAGCGTGCAGTGGTACGCCATCGACGCCAACCACTCTCGACAAAGACAGGTCGCGGCTGGCTCTACATAGTTCAGGCAGGGTCACCGGGTGCAGCCGGAGGCCGGTGGTGGTCACACAAGGTGGTCGCGGTTGGATGGGGGACCCGCGCAGCTACCAGCCGCGAGATCAGAGCAATACCCGGGCCCACGGAGGAAGAATGACGATAACATTCGTCTGCCAGCGTCGCCGCCAGGCCCCTCGCGCTCCCATCCCCTCCCCCGGCCGGTCGGGGCGCGAAGTCCCGGATAAATCGCCAGAAATTGGCACGGTCTGTCAACATTTACGCACACACAATGTCACGCCTGGCTCTTGCTAACACATATTTCACTCGATTACGCAGCCTCCGGTAAATTACCAAGTCATATTCGGTGTGATAGCTATGCCAAGACTCGTAAGCCTGGTCGCGCTCACGCATGAGCTGCAGCAGGTCCTGACTGTCACCCACCAACGGATACCATGCCCGGCGAGGGTGGACGGTCTTGAGCCGCCCGTGCACGCTCACCGCCGCCCGCCACAAGTGCATAAACTCCTTCAGTTTCGCGTCCACCCCCGCTGCCCGGTACATACTTCTCCAGTCCGCCTGCAATAAATGAAGGCACACGGCATCCCTGTTAATCTTGCGCCACGGGCGAGAGGTGAAGGACGCCCGGCGACACCGCAGCCCGCGGTAGGGCACGCGCACAATGATTGTTTGATGGTCAACAGTCGGCACGGGCGGCAGCTGAATGGCCGACCCAGATCCGGGACATTGGTGATGATATGGTCCAACAGTGTTGCCGTCGGCCTCGGATGGGTCGGCAGCCGGACAAGCTGAGAGAGGCCGAGATCCTGCAGCACCTGTCCGGAACAATAAGCACCGGGGCAGTAGGTCCGAAGAAGGTTAATATTCACATCGCCTAGGCAAAGGTTGGCTTGCCGAGACTGACGGCGGCACGCAGCGGGTCTTGTAGCTCGTCCAGACCGTCAGACACGGGCTCGGATGGCGGGCGGTAAACCACGCCCACAGTGACAGCACGGCGTCCCCCGCCACTCACAGACACCCACAGCGTCCCGCAGGACGAACCGGTACTTGATATAGGCAGCAGCTTCATATTGAAGTTTTCCTTGCATAGGATGGTCACACCACCGCCTCGGGCTGCGGCAGTTGGACGGCCGCGGCCTGGCTAGGCCAGACGGTCACGACGCGCTAGTCTATAGCCTGGAAACACCCGTATTATATCGGACACTAGGGAAGACAGCTACGTTTCAGAAAAGCGCATCAAGTCTAGTTTGTATTCTTGCAGAGTGCGAAGAACACAGTTCATCTTCGGCACTAATGACGTCCAATCGCCAGGGTGCGCATCGGCTCATTCTGTACATCCTGATGACCTACCTGAAGACCTACCATCCTACCCGTTCTGAAATCCCGGCAGGGGAACATTCTTGTGCAATTCAGTCCTACTTTACACCCAACTCTCTGAGGATGAACCACACTAAAACTATCCTACCCCTTGTCGGCACGGCACAATCCCTCAAGAAAGCCACATCCCACTAACTCGGCATTGTCAGTCGCGTCATAACCCCTTCGCCATTCGTGAAGTTGCTGGGGGTCATCATCGACCGCACCATATCCTAGGCCACATATCCCACGTTGTCAAAAAGTGCAACTCCATCTTGTTTTGTCTCCACAAATTCCGTCACCATCTCACGCAAGCACGCAAGCACGCAAACTCCTGATTCAGTCTCAGGTCTTACCACACGTCCTATACTGCCTCACCGTCTGGCGCGGGCTACCCTATGTCACCTCGAAAGAGTGCAGCAGGCGATGAATTTCGGTGCTAGGATCGTCCCTGGGGCTCGCCGTCGTGATCATATCTCGCCGACAGTAGCGACGCTGGGCTGGCGCAGTGTCCGTGACCTCCGTGACCTCATCACCCACCGCGATTGCATCGCTGTGTTTAGAGCCCTGGATGGTCCGTGGGCCCCTGAGGAGATCCGTCCTTTGTTCCGCCGGCGGTCGGATGTCTTCCGGCGCTCCACCCGTGCGACGGTGGCTGGGGAGCTGGAGCCACCGCCTTTTCGCCTCAGCATGTCACGTAGATTCTTCTCCTTCCGGGCAGCCTCGACCTGGAACCTGCCGCCGCCGGCCACTTCCGTTTCTCGGACACGGGGCGAGTTCGTCGCAATGCTTAACGACGATGTTTTTAAATTGACTGCAAGTGTCCGGTGTTTTATCTGTATACTGATCTTTTAATGCTTCCATTTTTGCTCACGTTTGTGTAGTGTTATTTGTATCTGATTGTAGTCCGACTCAAACGAAATATTAATCCGTTTTATTAAATTGGATTGTTAAATCTACAATACATATACAATTACACTCAATGCTAATGTTTAGCGTTCGTGTAGCTGGGAAGTATTAGAACAACAAGATACAGCGTACTTTTATGCTGACTATTTGGATCATACCCTGATCGAAATTTACTCGCTAGTATGGTTGCCTCTTTCGCGAAACGTCCGACACTTCATGTCATTTTGATAGTTTTCTACATGACGCATGATTTGACAGCTCTTTACCTTATCTAGCGGCACAATTTAGGTTTTTGCCAGTCTGGTACGTCTTAACCAGTATTCAGCGCATATTTGACACGTTTTGAGCAGGCTAACAACTAGGCTGGCAAACTGCGGGCACTTTCCCTACTCCCCAGCAATCCATGTGCCCCAAGTACGTTTAACATTGCGCTTATGGATGTGCACCAGGCAATATCGAATAAATAAGGGGTTGTGGCTCCCGCCCCTTCCAATGGCTATCAGAAGTGTTCCTCTCCGGAAGTCATGCTCCATGTTCTTAAGCAGAGTGCGCTTGCGTGATGATTCAAAAGTGACAATCCCAATTGGTGCATTCAGCGGATGGCTGGTCGCATTTGCCATGGTGGTCGCATGACGTCAGTGGGCGAAGCTGGTCTACAGGCTCGCTGGACTATAGGCGAAGACACCGATGCTGTCAATGCCCGATGTTAAGCTGGCACAGAGTGCCGAGCCGACGTTCTGCCAGTCGAGCGGCGAGCATGCCTTCGGCCTGCAGCGGCTGGGCACTATTGTCGCGGTGACGTCACCGGTAAGGACAGCGCTGTCATAGTGGCGTGACCGGCATGGACAGCGCTGTCACTGTGACGTGACCGGCATGGACAGCGCTGTCACTGTGACGTGACCGGTATGGACAGCGCTGTCAGGGTGACGTGACCGGTATGGACAGCGCTGTCACTGTGACGTGACCGGCATGGACAGCGCTGTCACTGTGACGTGACCGGTATGGACAGCGCTGTCAGGGTGACGTGACCGGTATGGACAGCGCTGTCAGGGTGACGTGACCGACATGGACAGCGCTGTCAGGGTGACGTGACCGGTATGGACAGCGCTGTCAATGTGACGTGACCGGTATGGACAGCGCTGTTAGGGTGACGTGATCGGTATGGACAGCGCTGTTACTGTGATGTGGCCGGTATGGACAGCGCTGTCAGGGTGACGTGACCGGAATGGGCAGCGCTGCTGTTCGACGTCACAATCATAATTATATGCTGCACTGCTCTGGTTGTCCAGATCGGACTTACCATTCGGCAACTACCATAACGGATAGGATGGCTTGCAATTTATGACAAACTTCTTAATTGAACTAAGACCGAACACATGTACCAAAACTTACCAGAGAGGAGATTCAAATTAACTGAACTAGTGGAACTACTCATTTTGCGCCATTAAGACACTCAAATTACTGCTCAGTGCAGCCAAAACCTCAAACTTAACTAAAAAGGCTACACAGATGTTCTGAAATCATCATGTAAATGACCATTGGAATATTCCATGTTCTCTTCCGGCTTCATTGCATGCCATGTGAAAAAGAGTGTACACCAGTATGGCTGACAGGCAGCCAGATGGACATCATTGCATTTTCTCTATAAGGTTGACCGTGGGGATCTTTGCTTTGCGGATTAACCAGATTAAGTCAAATAATTTCAGCCGTACGACACTTATCCCGGTGTCGTTGCCAGATCCCAGAAGTAAAAGCACAGTGCGCTCAAAATATGAGGCCAATACCCCGAACGTACAGCTAAAGCATCCCTGATCATCCGATCAACCTGCATGACGATGTGTCCCTGATCATCCGATTAAGCTGCACTACGTTGTGCCGTCTGCTTCCTGACGCCATGCCACAATACACACTGCATGTTGGCTGTCGTGGCCATTTTGCAGTGGTGTCCGTGACACCAGATGTAATATTTGCATGCCTGTCGTCACAGCTTTCGTGGTGACCACCAAACAGAAGTACATAGTGCGTTGTGGCCAGGTGATGTGTGCTACAAGTAGCCACAGTGCGTGGTGCCGTACGTCACAGCTTCCAACATAGCTACTGTGGCCAGGTGATATGTGCTACCAGTAGCCACAGTGGGTGATGATAATGTCATTGCGTCCATTGAGTTAGCCCTCTAGCTTCTACAGGTATCACATATATTGTAGGGAAAATCCCTCGATTTTGTAGCTGCCGGTATATGATTGGAATTTTGGCATTTAGTAAAAAATGTCCGGTTTCTATATCAATAGAGGGGATGTTGGATAATATTGTTCGAGTTATTTGTTGTAGATGCGCATCACAAGCCATTGTACCAGTGCACAAGAATGGCAATCTGCCATTGCACCAGTGTCCACGAACAACAATGTGCCATTGCACCAGCGCACACGTACGACAGTCAGCCATTGCATCAATGCACACGAGCCGCAGTGTGCCATTGCACCAGCGCACACGAACGACAGTGTGCCATTGGGGACGAGTGGTCTAGGGGTAAGATGCTCGTCTCACAATCGAAAGGTTGTGGGTTCGAGTCTCACCTGTCGCTACTCTTCGCCCGCGACCAATCGGCGTGAGATATTGGCGACGCTATATGACTCAACGTTCGACGTGTCGTAAAACCAATAACTAACCAACCGACGGTCAGCCATTGCACCATCGCACACGAGCCACAGTGTGCTCACGCATGCGGCACGCAGTTGGCGAAACAGCGGCGAGCTGTTCGCCGGCGGCGGCGCGTTGCGTGCCGGTCGAAGTCAATCGGGACGCTGCTCACGAACTGGTGAATTTTACACGGCCGGCTTTGGCGCGGTAGCGGGTGGCTCTGCTTGGTGGCAGCACAGCAACACGACGCCGCCAGTGGCAGTCGGTACTGACCGTGGCAGTCAGTACCGGCTGTGCCAGCTCGGCGCCACCAGTGGCAGTCAGTACCGGCTGTGACAGCTCGGCGCCACCAGTGGCAGTCAGTACCGGCTGTGTCAGCTCAGCGCCACCAGTGACAGTCAGTACCGGCTGTGACAGCTCGGCGCCACCAGTGGCAGTCAGTACCGGCTGTGTCAGCTCAGCGCCACCAGTGACAGTCAGTACCGGCTGTGCAGCTCGGCGCCACAGCAGTCAGTACCGGCTGTGCCAGCTCGGCGCCACCAGTGGCAGTCAGTACCGGCTGTGTCAGCTCGGCGCCACCAGTGGCAGTCAGTACCGGCTGTGTCACCGGCTGTGACAGCTCGGCGCCACCAGTGGCAGTCAGTACCGGCTGTGACAGCTCGGCGCCACCAGTGGCAGTCAGTACCGGCTGTGACATCGGCGCCACCAGTGACAGTCAGTACCGGCTGTGACAGCTCGGCGCCACCAGTGGCAGTCAGTACCGGTGTGACAGCTCGGCGCCACCAGTGGCAGTCAGTACCGGCTGTGACAGCTCGGCGCCACCAGTGGCAGTCAGTACCGGCTGTGCCAGCTCGGCGCCACCAGTGGCAGTCAGTACCGGCTGTGACAGCTCGGCGCCACCAGTGGCAGTCAGTACCGGCTGTGCCAGCTCGGCGCCACCAGTGGCAGTCAGTACCGGCTGTGACAGCTCGGCGCCACCAGTGGCAGTCAGTACCGGCTGTGACAGCTCGGCGCCACCAGTGCAGTCAGTACCGGCTGTGACAGCTCGGCGCCACCAGTGGACAGTCAGTACCGGCTGTGACAGCTCGGCGCCACCAGTGGCAGTCAGTACCGGCTGTGACAGCTCGGCGCCACCAGTGGCAGTCAGTACCGGCTGTGACAGCTCGGCGCCACCAGTGGCAGTCAGTACCGGCTGTGACAGCTCGGCGCCACCAGTGGCAGTCAGTACCGGCTGTGACAGCTCGGCGCCACCAGTGGCAGTCAGTACCGGCTGTGACAGCTCGGCGCCACCAGTGGCAGTCAGTACCGGCTGTGACAGCTCGGCGCCACCAGTGGCAGTCAGTACCGGCTGTGACAGCTCGGCGCCACCAGTGGCAGTCAGTACCGGCTGTGACAGCTCGGCGCCACCAGTGGCAGAGACGTCAGTACCGGCTGTGACAGCTCGGCGCCACCAGTGACAGTCAGTACCGGCTGTGACAGCTCGGCGCCACCAGTGGCAGTCAGTACCGGCTGTGACAGCTCGGCGCCACCAGTGGCAGTCAGTACCGGCTGTGACAGCTCGGCGCCACCAGTGGCAGTCAGTACCGGCTGTGACAGCTCGGCGCCACCAGTGGCAGTCAGTACCGGCTGTGACAGCTCGGCGCCACCAGTGGCAGTCAGTACCGTGGATCGTTTCGCGCCACCAGTGACAGTCAGTACCGGCTGTGACAGCTCGGCGCCACCAGTGGCAGTCAGTACCGGCTGTGACAGCTCGGCGCCACCAGTGACAGTCAGTACCGGCTGTGACAGCTCGGCGCCACCAGTGGCAGTCAGTACCGGCTGTGACAGCTCGGCGCCACCAGTGGCAGTCAGTACCGGCTGTGACAGCTCGGCGCCACCAGTGGCAGTCAGTACCGGCTGTGACAGCTCGGCGCCACCAGTGGCAGTCAGTACCGGCTGTGCCAGCTCGGCGCCACCAGTGGCAGTCAGTACCGGCTGTGACAGCTCGGCGCCACCAGTGGCAGTCAGTACCGGCTGTGACAGCTCGGCGCCACCTGTGACAGCTCGGCGCCACCAGTGGCAGTCAGTACCGGCTGTGACAGCTCGGCGCCACCAGTGGCAGTCAGTACCGGCTGTGACAGCTCGGCGCCACCAGTGACAGTCAGTACCGGCTGTGACAGCTCGGCGCCACCAGTGGCAGTCAGTACCGGCTGTGACAGCTCGGCGCCACCAGTGGCAGTCAGTACCGGCTGTGACAGCTCGGCGCCACCAGTGGCAGTCAGTACCGGCTGTGCCAGCTCGGCGCCACCAGTGGCAGTCAGTACCGGCTGTGACAGCTCGGCGCCACCAGTGGCAGTCAGTACCGGCTGTGAGCTCGGCGCCACAGTGGCAGTCAGTACCGGCTGTGACAGCTCGGCGCCACCAGTGGCAGTCAGTACCGGCTGTGACAGCTCGGCGCCACCAGTGGCAGTCAGTACCGGCTGTGACAGCTCGGCGCCACCAGTGACAGTCAGTACCGGCTGTGACAGCTCGGCGCCACCAGTGGCAGTCAGTACCGGCTGTGACAGCTCGGCGCCACCAGTGGCAGTCAGTACCGGCTGTGACAGCTCGGCGCCACCAGTGGCAGTCAGTACCGGCTGTGACAGCTCGGCGCCACCAGTGGCAGTCAGTACCGGCTGTGACAGCTCGGCGCCACCAGTGGCAGTCAGTACCGGCTGTGACAGCTCGGCGCCACCAGTGGCAGTCAGTACCGGCTGTGACAGCTCGGCGCCACCAGTGGCAGTCAGTACCGGCTGTGACAGCTCGGCGCCACCAGTGGCAGTCAGTACCGGCTGTGACAGCTCGGCGCCACCAGTGGCAGTCAGTACCGGCTGTGACAGCTCGGCGCCGCCAGTGGCAGTAGTACCGGCTGTGACAGCTCGGCGCCACCAGTGGCAGTCAGTACCGGCTGTGACAGCTCGGCGCCACCAGTGGCAGTCAGTACCGGCTGTGACAGCTCGGCGCCACCAGTGGCAGTCAGTACCGGCTGTGACAGCTCGGCGCCACCAGTGACAGTCAGTACCGGCTGTGACAGCTCGGCGCCACCAGTGGCAGTCAGTACCGGCTGTGCCAGCTCGGCGCCACCAGTGGCAGTCAGTACCGGCTGTGACAGCTCGGCGCCACCAGTGGACAGTCAGTACCGGCTGTGACAGCTCGGCGCCACCAGTGACAGTCAGTACCTGTGCTGACAGCTCGGCGCCACCAGTGGCAGTCAGTACCGGCTGTGCCAGCTCGGCGCCACCAGTGGCAGTCAGTACCGGCTGTGACAGCTCGGCGCCACCAGTGGCAGTCAGTACCGGCTGTGACAGCTCGGCGCCACCAGTGACAGTCAGTACCGGCTGTGACAGCTCGGCGCCACCAGTGGCAGTCAGTACCGGCTGTGCCAGCTCGGCGCCACCAGTGGCAGTCAGTACCGGCTGTGCCAGCTCGGCGCCACCAGTGACAGTCAGTACCGGCGGCGGGTGGCTGGCCGCCGTCTGTCCCATGTCGGCGGCGGCGGCATGCCGGCCGGAACATCCGACACACGCTGCATTATTGACACGGTCACGTCGCTGCCGCAGGTTCGACTGGTTCTGCTGCCTGGGAAGAAGCAGAGATTGCGCAGCAGGATGCAGTCTGGCGAAAATCCGCAGTTCAACGAGGCTTTCGTGTTCAACAAGGTGGACCCGGGTGAGTCACGTTTTCGGTAAAGAAAAGGAACGAGTTTTTTCAGTTCAAGATGTGTATTTCATACAGGCTGTGCGTTTTCCAGACAAGGTGATATTGCACCAGTGAAATGATTGGGCTAAAGACGGTCAGAATCATAATTACTTCGTTGTTGCTAAGATGGTGAAGTTAAGGTGTAAAATGTGTTTTTTTCAGACTATCTGAAATCATGTCAGCATAATGCGCCATTATAGAGGCGCTCCAAGAACGAGGGCTGGAGGCGGGTATATGTTGTGGTTTGTCCATTCTCCAGGCACAGGTCGGGCACCACACCTGCGAACCGCCTACAACTGTATTCTCCTACAGCCCGTGAAGTCATTCACATTATTGCGTCCAATTTTCGCCGAAGTGCAGGAATTTAGAAACAAATGAAATGAATGTAAAAAAGTCAGCACAATGAATTAATATTTGAAATGCTTGCTTCGACTTTGGGAGAGGAGTCCAGTTTTGACAATGGCGTCTGGAATTTTCCGAAGATGAGAAAAGTGCCATAGGCGACATGGACGAGCTTTCGGTTAAAGCAACGCTGAAGCATGCAGCTTCAGCGAGTGCTCATTAGTTGCTTCGGTTACTTTGCAACGTGCGACAGCAGCGAATTTCGAGTATCAAGAAGAACGGCTAGAAAGCGGCCCGCTTGGAAAACAAGAGAGCAATCAGGATATATTTGTGGTTTGTGAGGCTGAAAAAACGCACTTCGAGCCTGCTACGTAAACTAAAATCGACCGAAAGAAGTATTCTTATGTTGTGGCACTTCTCTCCAGAGTCGTTTTTGGCTAGCTTGCAACGGAGGAATTTTGCGTTACTACAACCCTGGTTTGGTATGATTCTTCGCATTGCCTCCCCTACTTTTGGCAACGTATTTACATGGACTGTTCATCGTGAAGAAGTGCGAATGCAGTCGAACATCGTGGACGTGCATTCTCTTGTCCGACACTGAAATCAGCCTAGGTCTCTCTCTCTCTTTCTCTCTCTCTCTCTTTCCCTCTCTCTCTCTCGCTCTTTCTCTCTCTCTCTCTCGCTCTTTCTCTCTCTCTCTCTCTCTCTCTCTCTCTCTCTCTCTCTCTCTCTCTCTCTCTCTCTCTCTCTCTCTCTTCTCTTTTTCTCTTTTTTTTTTTTTTTTTTTTTTTTTTTTTTTTTTTTTTTTTTCTATTCTCTCTCTCTCTCTCTCTCTCTCTCTCTCTCTCTCTCTCTCTCTCTCTCTCTCTCTCTCTCTCTCTCTCTCTCTCTCTCTCTCTCTCTCTCTCTCTCTCTCTCTCTCTCTCTCGCTCTCTGTTCTCTTTCTCTTTATCTTGATCTTTTTCCTCACCTTTCTCTTTCTCTTGCTCTCGCTCTCGCTCTCGCTCCGCCTGCCTGTCCGCTTGTTTGAAATTCCCGTGCTTCCTCGAAAATTGGACTCATTAGGATGCCTGTCGTCATTGGCTGCCAGGAGACCAGGTTCAGTGGCCCTACAAGCTCCATGGCGTAGTCGGGTGCCCGGTCCTATGCCGGGAGCATGGGAAAATCTGGACGGTCTCTTTCCGTCGCTCGTCCAGAACCTCCAACGCGTTTGCTATGTCAAAAGGACACAATTCGACACCCATGAGAATATCATGCTGGGGCATTAATGACTCTATTAAGGTGGTGTACAGTTAGTGATCTAAGTTGGCCTCAGATGACCACGTTTGGATTTACAGTTAACCTGGGGATATTTTAGGCCCTCCTTTCGAATTTGGCTCCACTATTCAACTTGGGCACTTGTCACTAAGCAGTGACTAGCGGCACCATCTCAAATGTCCCAAACAATGGGGTTAACACAACGACCTGACGCGAGGGGCAGCCTTTCCGATGTGATGCGTTGAGATTTTTCAACATCAAGGCACACCTTAGCAAACGATTGTGATGCCTCAGGAGTGTTGTCTGCAACGGTTCACTATTTAATTTGAAAACGTTCCATGGCTGCAGCTGGCCCTTCAACCTGACATGACATATATTTGAACTTGTTAGTCATGATAGAACTAAGGATAATAAACCAAGGTATAAAACATGATTTCATCTGCGATATCTGTCCATCATCATTATCAACATCATCATAACGTTGATTGTAATCAGTCTTACAAATCCATGAATGCATTTTTTTCAGAGTGGTACAAAAACACCAGGTGCTTAAATCATGGCACCTATCTGAATAGGTGGAATGCCACTGGAGTGAAAGATCAACTTAAATACACATTTGTTAATATGATGTTTTCTCATTTATCGCTAACCGCCGCCGGAACATATGTTCTGTGAAGCCACCAGTCAGTCCAGCATGGCTCGCGGCCACAACTTGGTGCGACATTGGCCCATTGTCAGTTCGTTGTCAAGGTGAATTTAGGTCAAACATGTGGGTTTCGAAGACAAAATGCTATGGAAATGGCAACCCACCACCGGACCGTCGCTATCGCTCAATCCGTCCCCGTGTAGCAGGAGACGAAGTTCGGTTAGTGGTTGGCATCCTGGAAAATTCTGGCAGTGCTGTCGTGAAATGTTCTGGATTATTTTATTGCGGGGCCAATGTGATTTGGACAATCTAGAATTAGGTGCGGAACATTTTCGTTTTGGCAGCGACAAGAACAATCAGGAGATGAGCATTTTTAGATGGGAGTTTAGATCAGATATATGAACCCCTAGTCTGGTGTGGAGTGAGTTTCCTTCCTTCGTTCCAAAGAGTAGAATTTTGGTGGACTGGGCTCACCCAGCTGCTGCGTAGTCACTGGTTTGAAGGAGATGTGGAGACAGCGTGTGCTTTCTCTTTTAAGTTGTTCCAGAGACGTCCAGTAACTGGGAAGGATAATGTTTTAAGGATGATGCATGGTTTGCAGTTATTGTGTGATGGTTAATTTTACGAAGTTCCCTACCTATCTCGTGAACAAGCGTTTTAGGTATGATAGTACGGATATAGCATGGTGTGTTCTGTTCTGAGTCGCTTAATTTTTGATAGAGTGTTAGCTCGTGTATGCGTCGTCTGGCATATAGTGAGGTCCATCCTAAGTTTTGTCGAATTTTATCAGTAGATGAACTAAAAAGTGACACGGTTACTAGTCGTCTTGCTCTGACTTGCAAAGTCTCTAATTGTGTTGCGTCTTGGATTGCAATTTGTCCATCGTAGATAACATCATAATAGTCAAAGTGATGTCTGATGAATGCGGTGTATATCTGATCTTGAATCTGTCTGGGTATGTAGTGTGTAATAGGGTACAGTGAACCAAGTGTTCTGCCGACTTATTTTTGCAAATTATATATATGTTCTCGTGCAAATTGATATCTTGGGACAGGTTGAATCCAAAATGGGTATGTGTGTCATGTACTGGTACACTATCGCCTCCAAAAATAAGTGCTGGCTGGCTGTGCTGACGTTTGTGTGAAGAAGTCTGTTGAATTGTTTTCGACTTGTTGAAGGTGATCGCCCATCCTCGGCCATATTTATGTATCTCGTCTGAGTCGCGTTGAAGTGTCCGTTGCACAGCGTCAGGGTTGCAGTTGTGTGAGAGGCATGCAGAGAAGTGTCATCTGCGAATAAGATAATGACATGTGTCGTACGTCATGACAGTTCGGAAAGTTACTATATTATATGAGTGATATTATATGAGATCTAGAACAAAGCCTTATGGAGATCCCGCATTTATAATTGATGTCGTTGAAAAAGCGTCACCGATCCGTACTCGTTGTCTTCGATTTAGTAGATATGTTTGCAACCAATCATGGAGTAAGTCAGTAAGTCCGAACTCATTTTTCCAATTCAAGAGGAGCCCCCCCCCCTTGTGCCAGATGTTATCAAAATAGCTATAAATATTGAGATAGATGGCAGTAAAGTCTTGTCCAGAAACCAGTGATTTGGACAGGTTGTGCGTCAGGTACAGCAGCTGCTTCTCTGTCCTATGGTTGAGACGATGCCCACCCTGTTTATCTGTAAGTAGAGAATGTTGTTAAGTAAGATGGCAGTAGATATATCTATATAATTTTTTCTCGAATAGTTTTGACAATGCTGAGAGAATACTTATGGGACGATAGCAAGTGTAGTCTGAAGGAGATCCTTTGTGCTTGTATATTCGCCTAATGTCTGTCTCCTAGAATCTGCTTGGGCAAATGCCTTCAGTAAGTGATTGTTGAATTACTTTGAGAGGGCTTTTGAGATCATAATGGCAGCTAATTTTAGAAGTTTACTGGAATTTGATCTAAGAACCTCCTGTCCATCAATTTAGATGCTTCCCAGAGTAGGCACTGTAGTCTGGGTATCAAGGGCTGGGACTTGATGTGCATCAGTTATATTAAGAGTAGATTGTGAAGAAAGTGATTATTTAGTGGCTTAACTTTGTCATGATCGTCTGTTAATATGTTTCCGTCAGATCCTTCGAGCGGCGGTGTCGTATCTCATCTGGTTCGTCATGCTAAGACATGCAGTGTTCGACGATATTTGTATTGGCCATGCTTGTGATCTATGAGCGTTTGCGCTTGCCGTTGTATATGCTGTTTTTTTATTGTTTACTCATGCTAGTCACCGTGTTCCGTTGATATCTCCAGCGGTCCCAGTCATTGTCGCCGTTGCTTTGTCTTGCACGCCGGAATAGTCTGTCTCGCTTTCTGATAATGCGCTTGAGCTCATTTGTTGACCACGGTTTTTGAAGTAGCCGTTGTAATACAGTTTTATGAAAATACATGCTTTGGCAGCGGTTAGACTGGAAGATCTGTTCTGGTCATTTGCGGTGTCCGAGTCATTGTTCAAGAATTGATCTCAATTCGTGTTTTGTAGCAGTGTAGTTGGTCGTGCTGGGTCTAGTCTTGTGTAATCCCATATGATTTTGTGAACGCCGCGGCTTTGCTGTGGAGGAACGATGCTAAGAGATACCATGATGGGAAAGTGATCCAAGTGTGAGAGAAGGGACATGATTCGGCTCTCAGTAACGATAGCATTGTTAGCTGCAAGTATGAGATCACGTAAGATTTGGCAATTTTCGGCTAGTCGTGTCGGCTTATCAATAAGTTGAGTAAGCCTTAGCATGGTAGCGTTGTCTCGACGTTTGCGGCCAAAGACAATGTGCTCACGTTTTAATCGATTCACTAGCACATTCCGCTTGGAAAAACGGCAAGGGATCTGAATTATCCTCACCCTTGGGATGACAAATATCGTACATCGGCGGTTTAACAACATAAAAACATGCCTCCGACTTCCTCTACATTCCCGTTTCATTTCTGACGACTGATGTAGTTCTTTCATGGGTGCTCCAACAAGACAATGCGATGCAGGGCTCCACTTACCCGGGAATGCATCTCAAGACAACATCGGGTGAAGCGACCACCGGACTTTCTGGATCTCAACCGAACTTCAAATAATTCCACGATCACGCCCACCACTTTTTACCCTCTCCACGATCCTAGCGACGCAAAGTCCCGTTTTGCATCAGATGCGTTTTCAATCTTATCCGCGAAGGGGCGGGAGGGTGTTGAGAGGATGGGTGTTTCGCTGTCACGCCAACAGATGCGATCTGCACTGGCGGATCCATTATTAATATTCTCTAAGTGTCTAGTCTCCAGGCACCAGCTTGATTAAACCACCCCTTGGACGCAGGTAGACGACTAAAATTGATCCGATTAAGCGGGGTTTTAACAGCAACGATCGCACCAACGGCAAATGCATTGCTGACAAGGGCGCTGCGATCCAACCTGACCATGTGCATGAGGACCATGAGGAGAACCCACACCATGTATTGAGCACATGAGGAGAACCCACACCATGTATTGGTTTGCCAGACCATTGGCTGCCATATGAGGAGAACCCACACCATGTATTGGTTTGCCAAACCATTGGCTGCCATATGAGGAGAACCCACACCATGTATTGGTTTGCCAAACCATTGGCTGCCATATGAGGAGAACCCACACCATGTATTGGTTTGCCAAACCATTGGTTGCCATATGAGGAGAACCCACACCATGTATTGGTTTGCCAAACCATTGGCTGCCATATGAGGAGAACCCACACCATGTATTGGTTTGCCAAACCATTGGCTGTATAGTACGGTGCAGCCTTCACCACAGGAAGTGATCAGGTGCATCGGCTCGCTGGGATGCATAGTTTGGGGTGTGTATGTATGCACCGTTGGAAAGCGAATTGTGACGATTTCTGTAATTATTGTTTAGGACGTTGTTCGGAAGTCAGATATGGTGTGGTAATAAGCATGCATTTCCCAGCAGTGCGCATCTGCTCCCCGGACATTCTTAAAAGCGAATTGGAATGTGGTCCAAGTGCAGGCTTCTTGAAGGCACAGCTGATGATGAGGTCAAGACATGCCTTCGTGAGATTGACAGTCTCGTGGGGCCTGCTGGAGAACTTGCACCCATGCGATTAAAGCTCGCAAGGGGTCTGCTGGTAGAATTACACCTCAAAGGTTCGAAAATATTCTTGGAAAACGAGGAACGGAGTGTCTCCTATGTTGCTGTGTGGGGTTCGGGTGGCATCCGGGAGATTGGCTCGTTACCTTAAGAACGGCAAATACAGTGCAGTGCGACCCCAGCCGGTAGAGTGGGGCAGAGGCGCAGCCAGGATTTTCTTAAACTGGGCCAGTTCCCAAGAATTGCTTCGAAATAAAGACAGCTTTCGGCGCACGAAGCGTGCGGAAAATATCTTGTCATGGGAGGAGAAAAACCAATAATTTCTTGCTTGAGCTAGTGTATTTTTGGTTCCTGGGGGGGGGGGTCAAGCCCCCTCTCTTGGCTGCGCCTCTGGGTGGGGATTCCGATTGAAGTGCAAGCATATGAAATATGAAGTGTAATCCTTTGATGATCGTGGTATGGTAATAGTAATACGGCGCTCCATAATTATGTATGCATTATGCATGCATAGACACAATGGTAGAATTAAAGCGGCAATGCGGCTCATTGCGTTTAATCATCGACTTCACTTGCGTTAGTTTTCTTTTATGCGAAGGAAAACTGGCTACTCGTGATGAAGGCCCGTGACCGAAACATATGCAGTGTGAATTCGGTTCTATGTTGCGCTTTAATATGAACAGAACTTCACTCTACACCGCATTAGGTGGATCGTTTGCAAAATATTGATACGTGTCTATCTTATTTTCTCTCAGTGACAGCCATATCCATGTTCTACGCCTGGACCTCGAGATTTCTAGAAGGCGTAGCAACAAGTCTTACTTCGAATATGGCATCAAGGTAGTGATGAATTATTCGTGAAATAGGGTGGAATATAACACTCTCTGAACACAGAATTGGCATCTCTCCCAACGGAGTATCGACATCGTGCTTCATGATGAGTCGTTATGAAGTCTTCATATTTAATTTATAACCGTATCTTGTTGATAGGAATTATGCTGATACTCACTATTGCGGATTGTGAGCAGGAACATCTCTTAGGAAAATTTCAGGTAAGAGGATTACCTATGATATTGGTCTGTTATACAATGTCAGTTGATAATGATAGGCATTTTGTATAACTATCGCTAAATTAGTTATTCCTAAACTAGGTATCTCAAAACAAAGGAAGAGGTGCATGTATGAATATGCTATTAGATCTGAATTGTGTTTGAAGAACTTATAAGATATGTTAAAGGACATGGTTTCCATGTAGATTTTTGACATCCTACTGTACTTGCTTCGACATCTCACACCTAACGAAAAACCATTATTTTAACACTGCATCAAGGCCATCAGCAGAAGGCAGTGATGTTAAAAGAGATTCAGGCAAGTAGTTGCAAATGATCTTATGGCTAAGGTGTCTTCTCGACTGCTGTCTGGTGCAAGAAAGGTGTGAATGAGAAAGTTGAAGCAATTATCGTTCAACGGCAATATCTTCATTCGAATGCAGGGGAAGGTATATAGAGTGATGGTGGCAATGAACATGACAAATTACTTGGGTAAAATCGAAAAATTGCTTTCAGACACAATTTCACATCGGAAAATTAATTCTGATAGAGCACTGAATGAAGCAACGACCTACACGGGAGAGCCGGAGCTGTGCTGCATGGCTCGGAAGGGGGCAAGATGCTTCTATGTGTGCTAAAAGAAAACTAAGCTATCCCAACTATGGGGAAATCTCCAATTACATAAGCCCAATATACCGATGCGCCATTCTTGCGTACATCCGATGCCGGAAGAGTCCCGCATCATTTAGCCAAGGCTTTGACTAGAGATGGCAAATGTAAGGACTGAAAGGTTGAAAACCCGTGCCAGAGCGGCTGGCTTGGCGTGAGTTGAACCGTACTCTGACAAGTGCATTGACCAAACTTGAAAATGTACTGAGGTGTCGACCGGTCTGTTCTAAACTAATATTAAAGTAACCAAACAGATATCCAGATACTGATGCTACACAACCAAATTACTAGGAGCGAGACGGAAAGCAGAGCAAGTTTCCCCTCAACTACCGGGAAAATCTTGAACACCCCAATCCTGCCCAGCGACACCGCTTGTGAGAGGCGCAGAACTTGCGATAACGCGCTCGAGAATAGGGAGAAATGGGCCGAGATGTAGCTTCCTGATCTAAAAGTTGCATATTTTAAGCCGCGCCCTTTCGGGTGGTCTTTTTCTGCCCCCTCCAAGGCTTTCCTCGCGTAGCGAAAAAACGGCGAGCGGCAGGGCGCCGAAATTTAGCATACCTTTCCCCACATCAATTTCACATGTGTGGAATTTTGAGGTCAGGTCATTCATGGTCACCGAGTTAGCGAAGGTCAAGTGAGGTCACCTCCAAAAGTTCAACCAGTCGTCACACTTTAACAGGTAAGGATATTTGAATGGCACTTTCAGCGTTTATTTATTTTTAGGGATACAACGAAACGCACCAGTTGTATGTTTGAATTTGTATTTTTCCCGGCATTTGTTTTATATATTTGCCTATTACGGATACAATTGAAGATTCAGCAAAGGCATGCGCTCTATCTGCGGCTAAGTTTACATCAATCCTCGTTTCTCGGTGCGCTCTACCCATTAGAAAAGGGCAAATGAAATTATCGATAACTCAAAATTGTGCACATTGAAAATAAAAATGGGTGGGAAAACATTTTGAAACTATGGTTAATTTCGCCTTTCCTGTCTGATTTCAAATAAGTTTAGTTTTATAATCATCCCTAAAATGAACTCTTCAGAACAAGAAACATGACTCAATTGTGAATCATAACCCTCCTGGTGACGTCACTTTTTGAGGAGATAATATTTTGGGGGTGGTTGCTGATCCTACTCTTCGAGCGCTTTCCATGACATCTCTCGTTTTCGTGCGACGCTTAGTTTATAGATTATATGGGGGCTTATAATTACCCCTTCCCCGAGACTGGGTGTGTGGGTTTGACCGGAAAGACCGGGGCGAGTTAAGGTAAGGGCCCCATGTATGCTCCCTTCCACCAACTTTTGTGGGGTTAGTATGTTTCTGTTCCCCAGCAATAAACAGCTGCTCTCTAGAGCACTTAAAGTATATTGAAATACATGAAATA
Organism: Ashinkailepas kermadecensis; assembly: GCA_034440615.1. Lineage (NCBI taxonomy): Eukaryota > Metazoa > Arthropoda > Thecostraca > Neolepadidae > Ashinkailepas > Ashinkailepas kermadecensis. The sequence continues at coordinate 108,089 of JAOTOM010003404.1, forward strand.
TGCCTCCCTTTTCTGAGAATAAGGGAATTGTTTCGGGATTAAAGCATCAAAACTGATAAATAAGACCATTAGCAAAGTATCAGGATTTAGGAATCGTCCTCTTACATGGCTGTGCCAAGATCGGATACATTCATGCTTAGTTAGGTATTTGGAGATATAATTGTGGTGGCCCGTGATGCCAACCTGAAGATTGGAGGAATCGGTGTTGTGGGAAGCGAAATATTAAATGGAAAATTAATGGGGACTGTATGTGTGCCTGCCTACGAGACTGCCTGTGAAACATGCGGCAAGGCATACTTCAGGAGGATGTGAAGCGATCTGAAAGACAGGAAGAAAGAGAGAGAGAGAGAGAGAGAGAGAGAGAGAGAGAGAGAGAGAGAGAGAGAGAGAGAGAGAGAGAGAGAGAGAGAGAGAGAGAGAGAGAGAGAGAGAGAGAGAGAGAGAGAGAGAGAGAGAGAGAGAGAGAGAGAGAGAGAGAGAGAGAGAGAGAGAGAGAGAGAGAGAGAGAGAGAGAGAGAGAGAGAGAGATAGAGAGAGGGTGCATGGGCAGAGTCGGGGCGTCACCTCACTGAGTTGAGGCGACAATCGATGGTCTGGTCGTCTCCATGTCGAGCGGGAGTGTCATCTACGAATCTGGGGAAATGCAAGGCAAGTGCATTATGGTGTATCAAAACGATATGGAGAAACCGTGGAAGCGGCGGTTCTGTCGACCGAACAGAACACCCACCTACCTTGCAGGAGGCTTAGTCTTCCCAAGATTTCGGTTCAGCTAATGGGACGAAAACCTGATTGCGATCTCGCAAGAAACTGTCTACCCCCTCCTCCCAAGAGTGCCATGTTCCATATTAATATAGATGGCATTCCGCCTTTATCACCTCGTGAGCAAAAACTAGTTAGCTTTAAACCACACGTATAGTGATCAGTAACCCCATCTACATGAGCAGCGAAACTTCGGATGTGATGCGATGAGCAGAATGTATGAAAATAATGTTAAGCTCTTCGGATGCTTTTGATGTGAGAAGCCCGTTTACACTAGCAATATATTTTCGAAAGTTTCCCTAATCGCAGCGCCTTCGGAAGTTTCGCTGCCCATGTAAACGAAGTCGGTGCATCAGTTTCGATAACTTAGCGGCCCCGATAGCTCAATTGGTTAGAACGCCAGCCTGCATTGACCTCCAGTGTCCTGGCGAGGCAGGGTTCGAGTCATTGCACGCGCTGGCATAGCCAACTGCTGGGAGATCAGCTAGCCACTAGCTGATCAGCTAGCCCGATAAGGCCTGGGAAGGGGCAACGTGGCGGTCTTGTCGATGTATTGGTGGCACGTAAATCTCTTGGTCAAAATCCTACCGTTCGCGTTGTGCTGGAATTCACAGCTCTGGTGGTAGACCAGGGTTCATGCAACAAGCTCTGCTTAGCAGAGGACCTTGGTCCATAAACCCACTCCAGCAAGAATTCGGACTTTCTCTTTACTTTGGTTTTCTTTGTAAGAAGTGCGTTGGTATGCATAGCATTGCCTGGCGCAACAGCACGCGCATCAGCACACTTTCTGGAGTTCCAGTTTGAGTCTGACTCAATTTCCGTGAGACTCCAACCTCGCGCAAACATATATGCTTTTTCCGTGAGCTTACGTTGTATTTACTGACGAATCTGACGTTCGGAAACGCTATAACAATACAGCATACTGGAACTAGGGTTTGAGTTTTGAATCACATTGTCAACACCTTCTCATCTGTATCATATCCGACCTCATCATGCCAATATTTCCCCAGCTGTGGTTGAACCCTACAACAGTATATGGTTCCAATGTAGCTTCCAAGGATTTCAAGCTGAATTCATTTACATGATTTATCACGAAATGCGTTAAGTATGTCCAGCTTGAATGCCGGATATACCACGACACGTGAGACCATTACAAATATGAATGCTATGGGCACACTGCCTCGTTGTTCTCTTGGTGCACATGTCATGTCTTGCGTGATTTTTTTTTAATGCGATTCAGTTCCGCTGGTGTGCCCTGACGACAGACGACCTACCGTCAGTAGGAGTGCGGCTGTATTGATGTTCAGCTGAACTATCCTGACGACAGGCCACCTACCGTCAGTCGGAGTGCGGCTGTATTGATGTTCAGCTGAACTATCCAGACGACAGGCCACCTACCGTCAGTCGGAGTGCGGCTGTATTGATGTTCAGCTGAACTATCCTGACGATAGATCACCTACCGTCAGTAGGAGTACGGCTGTATTGATGTTCAGCTGATCTATCCAGACGACAGGCCACCTACCGTCAGTCGGAGTGCGGCTGTATTGATGTTCAGCTGAACTATCCTGACGACAGATAATCTACCGTCAGTCGGAATGCGGCTGTATTGATGTTCAGCTGAACTATCCTGACGACAGGCCACCTACCGTCAGTCGGAGTGCGGCTGTATTGATGTTCAGCTGAACTATTCTGACGACAGGCCACCTACCGTCAGTCGGAGTGCGGCTGTATTGATGTTCAGCTGAACTATCCTGACGACAGATAACCTACCGTCAGTCGGAATGCGGCTGTATTGATGTTCAGCTGATGTGCCCTCACGACAGATGACCTATGCTAATTACCAGCGATGGAGACGCCCCAGCGAGTCTAATACAATTAATATGGTAAAGAAGTTTTTTCGGGGTGGCCAAGACCGACTCGGCTAGACCTTCACGCTTGTGTAGCTGTAATAATGTCTTCGTTAGGGAGCTTCGTTTTCTAATCTCCGCACTGAATCAGATGTGATGTATTAAGTTGGATTTTACTACTTATTACCCAATATTTTCATGTCACATTCTTATTTTTCTTCCATGAAAGAGGTTCGTTTCGGCAGTCCCACTCACTGATAGCTTTCAGCAGCGTTTTGTGTTGTAACACAGTGTTTCAGCTTGTAATTTCTCGCTCAGTGCCACCTCTTCTCTTTCCATATTTATTTTTACAAACCTTTAACACAATAACTTTCCTAATTCACTCTGAATCTATGTTCAAAGAAAGTCTTATGCGATATCATTTCTGCTCTCGGACAGCTCGTCTACGCCTCTCACTGCAGCCAGCAAGTGCTTTCATCTCTTTCATCCCTTTCGGGTGGCAAAATAATAATGCGCTTAGTTGTCATACAGGAGCCTCGATTCAGGGGTTCTATGGGCGTTGGCACTTTGTACTTCTGGATTTAGTGATGCAGTTTGGTGAACGTATCCTGTCGGAAATAATTTGACCTCTACGTGCATACCTGGCAGCGCATGGCTGAATATACAACCAACGGCGCCTCGAACAATCACACACAAAACACTAAATGAATGGGACTGTGACTGACGGACACGGCGTTTGACAGCACTGCTGTTTATCACTTCTCCTCGCTGGTCCCTCGTCCCTGCGGACGTATTATGCTCGTGACAAGTGAACTGCCCTGACGACAGCTGACCTGCCGTCACTGGGAGTGCGGCTGGTGACGGGTGAACTGGCCTGACGACAGCTGACCTGCCGTTACTGGGGGTGCGGCTGGTGACGGGTGAACTGGCCTGACGACAGCTGACCTGCCGTTACTGGGGGTGCGGCTGGTGACGGGTGAACTGGCCTGACGACAGCTGACCTGCCGTTACTGGGGGTGCGGCTGGTGACAAGTGAACTGCCCTGACGACAGCTGACCTGCCGTCACTGGGGGTGCGGCTGGTGACAAGTGAACTGCCCTGACGACAGATGAACTGCCTTCGCTGTGGGTGCGGTTGGTGACGGGTGAACTGCCTTGACGACAGATGACCTGCCGTTACTGTGTGGTGCGGCTGGTGACGGGTGAACTTCCCTGACGACAGCTGACCTGCCGTCACTGGGGGTGCGGCTGGTGACGGGTGAACTTCCCTGACGACAGATGAACTGCCTTCGCTGTGGGTGCGGTTGGTGACGGGTGAACTGCCTTGACGACAGATGACCTGCCGTTACTGTGTGGTGCGGCTGGTGACGGGTGAACTGCCCTGACGACAGATGAACTGCCGTTACTGTGGGGTGCGGCTGGTGACGGGTGAACTGGCCTGACAACAGATGACTTGCCGTTGCTGGGGGTGCGGCTGGTGACAAGTGAACTGCCTTGACGACAGATGAACTGCCTTCGCTGGGGGTGCGGTTGGTGACGGGTGAACTGGCCTGACGACAGATGACCTGCCGTCGCTCGGGGTGCGGCTGCGACTATACGGCTGTGAACGACTGAGGCGGGAGCGGATGATAGGAGAGGCGGTGCTGCCCTTCACCAGAGCTAACGTCGAACAGCAGACTCCCGTCTGGATCCGACTGCAGCCACGTGCCAATGTGTCGGTAAGTTCTGCTGCAATGTACCAACAATGTCGGTAGCTTCTACTACCACCTGCTGATGTGTCGGACCTACTCTCACCGGTGATATATATGCCATCATCATCAGCATCGCCATGTATAATCGCATGATGAAAACATTGCTAGTAAACAGAAATCGCAATTGGTGCAAAAGCATAGCGGCAACGCTCCAACCACACACCTGCAATATTGGTACCCCGCCGTCGGAGAAGCTGCGGTCGGCCGCCATCGATACGGCCTACCAGCTGCTAGCCACACGGCAGACGTCGCCACACCTCAGACGTCGCCACACCTCAGACGTCGCCACACCTCAGACGTCGCCACACCTCAGACGTCGCCACACCTCAGACGCCGCCACACCTCAGACGTCGCCACACCTCAGACGTCGCCACACCTCAGACGTCGCCACACCTCAGACGTCGCCACACCTCAGACGTCGCCACACCTCAGATGCCGCCACACCTCAGACGCCGCCACACAGCAGACGCCGCCACACCTCAGACGTCGCCACCAGCAGACGCCGCCACACCGCAGACGTCGCCACACCTCAGACGTCGCCACACCGCAGACGTCGCCACATAGTAGACGTCGCCACACCTCAGACGTCGCCACATAGTAGACGTCGCCACACCTCAGACGTCGCCACCAGCAGACGTCGCCACACCTCAGACGTCGCCACACCTCAGACGTCGCCACACAGCAGACGTCGCCACACCTCAGACGCCGCCACACAGCAGACGTCGCCACACCTCAGACGCCGCCACACCTCAGACGTCGCCACACCTCAGACGTCGCCACACAGCAGACGTCGCCACACCTCAGACGTCGCCACACAGCAGACGTCGCCACACCTCAGACGTCGCCACACCTCAGACGTCGCCACACAGCAGACGCCGCCACACCTCAGACGTCGCCACCAGCAGACGTCGCCACACCTCAGACGTCGCCACACCTCAGACGTCGCCACACAGCAGACGTCGCCACACCTCAGACGTCGCCACATAGCAGACGTCGCCACACCTCAGACGTCGCCACATAGCAGACGTCGCCACACCTCAGACGCCGCCACACAGCAGACGTCGCCACACCTCAGACGCCGCCACACCTCAGACGTTGCCACATAGTAGACGTCGCCACACCTCAGACGTCGCCACCAGCAGACGTCGCCACACCTCAGACGTCGCCACACCTCAGACGTCGCCACACAGCAGACGTCGCCACACCTCAGACGTCGCCACACAGCAGACGTCGCCACACCTCAGACGCCGCCACACCTCAGACGCCGCCACACCTCAGACGTCGCCACACCTCAGACGTCGCCACACCTCAGACGCCGCCACACCTCAGACGTCGCCACACAGCAGACGTCGCCACACCTCAGACGCCGCCACACAGCAGACGTCGCCACACCTCAGACGCCGCCACACCTCAGACGTCGCCACACCTCAGACGTCGCCACACAGCAGACGTCGCCACACCTCAGACGTCGCCACACAGCAGACGTCGCCACACCTCAGACGTCGCCACACCTCAGACGTCGCCACACAGCAGACGCCGCCACACCTCAGACGTCGCCACCAGCAGACGTCGCCACACCTCAGACGTCGCCACACCTCAGACGTCGCCACACAGCAGACGTCGCCACACCTCAGACGTCGCCACATAGCAGACGTCGCCACACCTCAGACGTCGCCACATAGCAGACGTCGCCACACCTCAGACGCCGCCACACAGCAGACGTCGCCACACCTCAGACGCCGCCACACCTCAGACGTCGCCACATAGTAGACGTCGCCACACCTCAGACGTCGCCACCAGCAGACGTCGCCACACCTCAGACGTCGCCACACCTCAGACGTCGCCACACAGCAGACGTCGCCACACCTCAGACGTCGCCACACAGCAGACGTCGCCACACCTCAGACGCCGCCACACCTCAGACGCCGCCACACCTCAGACGTCGCCACACCTCAGACGTCGCCACACCTCAGACGCCGCCACACCTCAGACGTCGCCACACCTCAGACGTCGCCACACCTCAGACGTCGCCACCAGCAGACGTCGCCACACCTCAGACGTCGCCACACCTCAGACGTCGCCACACAGCAGACGTCGCCACACCTCAGACGTCGCCACACAGCAGACGTCGCCACACCTCAGACGCCGCCACACCTCAGACGCCGCCACACCTCAGACGTCGCCACACCTCAGACGTCGCCACACCTCAGACGCCGCCACACAGCAGACGTCGCCACACCTCAGACGCCGCCACACCTCAGACGTCGCCACACCTCAGACGTCGCCACACCTCAGACGTCGCCACACCTCAGACGCGGCCACACCTCAGACGTCGCCACACCTCAGACGTCGCCACACCTCAGACGCCGCCACACCTCAGACGCCGCCACACCTCAGACGTCGCCACACCTCAGACGTCGCCACACCTCAGACGCCGCCACACCTCAGCCGTCGCCACACCTCAGCCGTCGCCACACCTCAGACGTCACACCTCAGACGCCGCCACACCTCAGCCGCCGCCACACCTCAGACGCCGCCACACCTCAGACGTCGTCACACCTCAGACGTCGTCACACCTCAGACGTCACACCTCAGACGCCGCCACACCTCAGACGTCGCCACACTTCAGACGTCGCCACATAGCAGACGTCGTCACACCTCAGACGTCGCCACACCTCAGACGTCGTCACACCTCAGACGTCGCCACACATCAGACGTCGTCACACCTCAGCCGCAACACCAGGCCAACAGAAACGGCCTGGCATTAGGTTGTTCTCAACCTCCCTGTGATGGTGATAGTTCGCCTACGCTCTCTGCTACTGTGTGAGCACCTCTGTTGCTTAAGTTATGGCCACGAAGCAGAATGTTCGCCCTTAAATTGTTCGGAAGTGCTATGAGGTTGCTGAGTATTATATGGGAAAAGGTATTTCCTAGAATATTCCGCTCCCATAAGCGGATCAGCACTGAAAAGTCTGATTGTCATTGTCATGTGCATGTTCACGAGCACAGTGAACATGCACGTGAATCGTTCAAAAGTGGGAGTGTAATTCGTTCATACATATTCTGAGCTTTGTCAATAAAGAAAGCACCAATTTGTGATTTAATGTGTAGTACTTGGAGGTAAATTAATCTCGAAGACTTCGTCAATACTTGTGTTGAACAACGCTGACGTTTTGTGTTCTTGTTTGCTTCTGGCCCTCGTTCCACAGTTCAATTGTGCTGGGAAAAGACGGATGCTGAAATCCGATGGTTCTGTTCGCCGATTGTGTCCTCCTTTAAGAGGTGGTACGGGAGGCGGAAGAGGAAAATAAAATGTCCTTTAGTTCACTGCCTCATGCTCGGGATAACTCTACAGATATACACTAGGATGTTTCTGTTCTTTATTAGCGAACTGGATTACTAACGCCTGGATGGCTGATGCACTCTACGCCTTGTTGATAGAGCTCCAGCCAAGATGCATTCTCAAATTGTCTGACGAGCTTCGAAAAGCTGTCCCTGTCACAGGTGTGGCGACTCTGTTCTGTTTCTTGTTGGCCTTAGCTTGTAGTCTGTGGTGATGAGTGCTTTGTATGCACGTCACGATAACCGGAACAAGGTCTCACGTTGATAATAGATCTCAGTGAATGATTACCTACGTTGGATAGATGACTTAATGATCCATTATATCATCTAATTACTTTCCCAATGTCTTCCTGAAATCGCAAATATGTTGGAAAAGATAGTGCCTAGATGCTTATGTTTGCTAAATGCATGCAGACTGTTCGCCGAACGTCAATTTGGGGACAGTTGGTGATACTTCATGAGAAGCGTTTTGCTGTGCTATTTTTGACTTTTTCATTGTTATTGACAGACCGTATCCATATATGTTGTTCAAGACAGTCGGAAGGTAATCGTGGATGGCCGAAGAAAATCATCAGTCTTGCGGGGAGCATGCAAATGAGTGTCGTCAGCAAAGCATGGTATGTCATTGGTCGTCTACTCAGAGACATTCAGATTAAGAAGAGAAAAACAGTGGGCCAAGGACTGCTCTCTGGGCACAATCGCCTTGCCAGTCTGGGAAGCCTGTCTGCAGTGCATACTCGCAATTTGCTGTTGATCATGTGAGATGTTAACCATTTCAAAAGTAGGTCAGTGAAGCCAAGGGCGTGTTTACATTGATGACAAATTTCGGGGTGCGAATTTGTTTCCATGCATCCTGATATACCAATGTAGATTGTGGTAAAGTCCACTAACTTGATCGTTGGGGTGCTGGAAGAGACAGGATGTTTACATTTGAGCTCTATCTCCAAGTGTGCAACCACTTTTCCTTTTCGTTCGTGATTTGTAGTACGATACATGATTTTATATTGTTTTTTTTCTCGAATACATTAGTCGGCCGTGAAAGTAGTCTTGTGGATCGATAATGTGCTATATCAGAGGCCGATCCATTGTTCTTTAAAATGGGTCTCACATTTCTCAGGTTCAAATAATTTTGAAACATTCCAAGCTGAAGGGATTTATTAAATAATTTAGACGGGGATAAACTCTGACACAATGATTGGTGACATTTGTATCCACTTGACTGGAAATTCATCCAACCCGGTTGATTTATTCTGTTGATAGTTAATTACCTGCTGATAACTTTTGTCATCACTGGGGTCTGCTGGTGCGGCGGAGCCCTGCGGCTGATGGTGCAACAAAGCTTCCATCAGTATCGCATCGGGGTGCCAATTTCCATACGATATTCACATGCGCGGTCGTACGCACGTCTATGCGCTGTGGTGCTGCCACCGTGACAAGACGTCGGCACGTCCACACCAGCTCGCTGATCGGCTCCAACTCAACTGGCGCGCGTCCGGCGGCTCGAGAGGCGGACGAGCGCCGCTTCCGGCTGGGAGCGTCGCGATCGTCCGGCGGCGGCGTTCCGGTGCGCCGCGACCGTCGGTCCGGGTCGGAGCGGCCGCCCGGCCGGCCGACGGCCGTCGACAACTGCGGCGGTTAGGTTTGTATCGATTGCGACGGTTAGGGCCGGCAAGGCTTCCGCCGCGTCGGTCGAATCAATGGGCGTGTGCGTCTGCCGCGGTCGCACCGCGCGCGCTCAGCTGACGTACGCCACCGCTGCGCCGACCGGCCGCGTCTTGGGTCGGCCTGCTGCCTGACGGGAGGAGGGCCGGTGCTGCTGCCTCTCCAGCACAGGCTCCGGTGCCTCCCTCTCCAGTACAGGAACCGGCACCCCAGCCTCTCCAGTGCAGGCTCCGGTGCCGCTGCCTCTCCAGTACAGTCTCCGGTGCCGCTGCTTCTCCAGTATAGGCACCAGTGCCGCTGCTTCTCCAGTATAGGCACCGGTGCCGCTGCCTCTCCAGTACAGTCTCCGGTGCCGCTGCTTCTCCAGTATAGGCACCAGTGCCGCTGCTTCTCCAGTATAGGCACCGGTGCCACTGCCCCTCCAGTACAGTCTCCGGTGCTGCTGCTTCTCCAGTATAGGCACAGTGCCGCTGCCTCTCCAGTACAGGCTCCGGTGCCGCTGCCTCTCCAGTACAGGCTCGGTATGCGCTGCCTCTCCAGTACAGTCACCGGTGCCGCTACCTCTCCAGTTCAAGTCACTACCCGCATGTCGATGAATAAGCCTGTTCACGGTGCACATGGGGATCTGTACTTATTGTAGTCAACGTCTACGAGTAATATATGCGGATGTGCTCTCCTCAGGTGTGACGGCTGTCAAACTGTTCGCGACAACCCCACACCACGATTTGATAACCAGATTCCGAAAGATCAATTAATTCTGGAAGGCTGAAGGGAAATGTTCATGTCCGGGGACCCGCATATCTCCACTGTTCCAAACTCCAGCCTGTCACTCCTGCCACTGCTGAAGTGCATGACGCACACTGCCAACACATAGATGCCAATATGCTTATTGACGAGATAAAACAAACTTGGAGCTGCATCAACTGCCATCAATTGTTCGGAATCGCCATGCTTTTTTCACCAAGCGATTCACTTGCTCCATCACCAAAGCTAGTAAAGATGGCTGAAGACCCTTCCTTGCTGGCCTTTGAATGAACCACTGGTCCTGCCTAAATGCTTTGCTTGGAAACAGCATGATTGTCTTTTTTTAATTGCAAAAATCCCAAGCTTCAACTTCATAGCAGAAGTCATTTAAATACGGCAAGCGAAAGCGCGAGTGGTCTAATGCCTCACACATACACATACTGCTCACCAAACTGTTAAATTGCACCAGGTAATTTTGAAGTTTACGGTGGCATTGCATTCCGTTTGGCAGCTAGGGCTGGAGCTAGGAGGCGGTCCGGGTGACACCGCGTCGCTCTGCCGAAGCGACAGCACCAGCAGTACGCAGAGCATTCACCACGGCGGTGTGCCGGAGCTGCTGCTGGGCCTGCAGTACAACGCCACCACGGGCAGACTGGCCGTCGAAGTCATCAAAGGATCACACTTCAGGTCAGTGGCGAAGTGGCGTGATGCGTGGTCACTTCGCACGGTGCTCGTCAACAGCCAGACCGGTGACATCGGGCACTGATATTCACAGCAAACGGCACATCGATGTCTATCGCAAATCATAAGTCTATGATAAATATAAATATTCATTATGAGGAAAAATAATTTGTACATCATGCAACACCTGTGGGCACGGGAATTATCATCGCATGCTAAACATGTATGTCGGGCACCCCTTGCTTTCTACCGACGCAATATTTCGCAGCGCACACAATATTTCACAAGGGCGGACTGTTGCGCCCGGCTGTGGTCGAATCCTGCGTTGCTACAATCACTTTTTAACAGCGATACTCATCAACAAGTGTTGTTATTTCCGTCATGGTCCGGCTATCATGTCCCTTGATTGCATCACGTGATGCGTGTGTATACCTCTGAGTTCCCTACATGTGGTCGGCTGCTGCCCACAATAGCCCGGTCCAGAACGGTCTGAAAAGGTCGGTTCCGCCACCACTGAGTCCTTGATTGACAGTACACCCGCGTTCCCCTTATCCCATCTCCTCCCCGAGCTCCGTACTCCGCATACCCCGCCCCCGTCCTCCGTACCCTGTACCACGTATCCCTATCAGTATCGCTGTCAGTGCTCGCCCCGTTATCATAGCGTAGGCCGACTGCACCGTGTGAGCTGACATCCGGCTGACCTGACCGGCGACCTCGTGACCTCAGGACGGCAGCCAGCGGCAGGACTCCCGACACCTACGTGCGTCTGCACCTGCTCAGCAGCGGGGGCGGCGAGCTGGCGCGCAGCAAGACGTCCGTGCGACGGGGACAGCCCAACCCGCTGTTCAAGGAGACGTTCATGTTCCAGGTGACTGGCCAGCACGCCGCCGTCGGTGACGCTGGCTGCCTAACTCCTGCCTAGGAGTTGGCTGCCTAACTCCTGCCTGGGAGTTGGCTGCTACTCCTGCCTAGGGCTGCACCCTGCGTTCCATCCTGCCTAGGAGTTGGCTGCCTAACTCCTGCCTAGGAGTTGGCTGCCTAACTCCTGCCTAGGAGTTGGCTGCCTAACTCCTGCCTAGGAGTTGGCTGCCTAACTCCTGCCTAGGAGTTGGCTGCCTAACTCCTGCCTAGACGCGGTGGAGGCGTTCAATTCGTAGCAGCAGCCGGGCGGTGGGCTGGTGGTCCGCTTACGCGTAGACACTGAGGGCGCTAGTGGTCCGAAACGTGTTTGTTGTCGGAGACTCGGGAACTTGTCCAATTAGCTCACAAAATAATGCAGGCGAACTGTCATCACAAAGTCATTTCATGCTTTTCGTATGAGGTTTTAAAATATATTTCCGATATGTGATGTACTTATATGTTTCTTTCATATATTTCGCATTTTGCATGGCAAATTCCATGTCTTCCTTTTTCCTTCAAATGAACTTCGCATGATTATTCTTGCACACCGTTTCACTAATCATCAATATCCTCTTCGTGCTCCTGCCCCGACGACTGCAGATAACCTGGTTTGTTTATTCACTCCTACGTCAGACTGCGATGGAACCGACTCTAAAATTGGAGAGAAGATTCAATCGGGACCCAGCTTGAGTACCGGCAGGGGCGAAGCTTATCCGAAGTGATTCGGAAGGTTCACTGTGGGGAAGAAATGGGAGAGCCGGAATCGGTTGAGAGGATCCACTCCGCATGGTCCCATGTTAAATCCGAAATTAATAGGGCTCACACCATTTTTTAAGTAGCTTGAGTCTTTCGAAACATATATTCAGTGTATACCCCGGTTTATATAGTTTTTAATGATAGCCAAATGAATTAAATATTCATAAGCAATTTTGTTTCAACTTTCCAATTAGTTACCGATATGTGAAATCTTACGTTTCATTGCAAACAATATTTATGAAATATTATATTTTAATTCCTTCATCCAACTTAGCATAGCGGAAATCATGGAACGTAGCATGGCTGTGCTAAGGAAATACCCTGGAGTACTAGCCACGTCATGCGACACTGCCAGCTGATAGTGACGAGGACATCGTGGCCAACCGGTATGCCTGTGGCGTTGATACCATCTCTCGGCGACGGCCACCACTCTACCGTGACAAACAATGGCAAGTCCAGGCTTACTTTGAATCTCACATTGTCATCACTATTGCATCATTCAATTATTGTGGAAGTAGCGCGATTTCCCCACCGGGAATTCCCGGTAGGGAATTCCCGTTGATAAGTTTGCTGCACAGAATTGCCCGCCCCAGGCAGTGTGTCCGACCACGCGGCATGCTCGATATAGATCAGAGCGGTGCACCAGAATGGTTGTCATCGCTTTACCCATACAGATTTTGGCGAATCGCGCACAGGACTTTCCCAACATCGAGAAGTATGTTTCCTCTGGTTCACACGTGCAGTTTCAGGCCGGTCTGCTATGCTATGTTTGTTGTTGATGCAATTGAAAGTGGTTATAGGACGTGTCCGTATTCGGCTATGTCGGTGTGCATAGCACGGGTTCCGCCAGGGGCGATCAGACCGGGTGTTTGTCGCGCACTGGCGGCACTCATTCCTACTGGGCTGCGTTGCTGCCATTACCTGCGATACCTTGGGCTTTACCTACCTGCAACACCTCACTACCTGCTACCTGCGACACTACCTGCTACCTCACTACCCACTACCGGCGACACCTCACTCTTGGTGGGTGTACTGTGCTCCCCACACAGGCTGGTTGTGACCTGACACCCATGTGCCCGATCACCAGCTGGTCGTGACCTGACACACACCAGCCCTGACCAGCACTGACCTGACACACACCAGCCCGGTTTGCTTTCTCCTGATTGCCCTTTTGACGCTCGAATGAATATTTACAAGCCTATCGGCATGGTGACCAGGCGTTGCACGATGCCCCAGTGTACCCACCGATGTTCGCTGGATGTGCATTGCAGTACGCTCCGTCTATCTGCAGCCAGTTGCCTGTCTGTGAGTTGCAGACACAGACATCAGCCGGCTGTGCACGCCAGAGCCACAGCCCTGCCAACTAGAGACAACTGGTGACATTGTTGTGACGCTGCATCCGACAGATGACTTTAAATTGGTTTCAGTTCCCCAGACTGTAATTGGTTTCTACACAATGTATGCACTTGCGGACTTTGAGTTTGAAATTTTATTCAAAACCTTGATACTGGTATGTTGTTGGCACAGCTTGGGATTACAAATACAAGTTGAGCATCTTGTTTCGATGGAATTCCGACATAGGTCAAACAGCATGTGTGACATAAGAGCTCAATGATGTCAACACGGAGCGAGGCTTTAATTTACAGCTGGAATTTGATCGTCGAAAAAGCCCGACACATGTTACTATCTCATTGATGTCCCTTCTTGTCCCATTTTAAAAGTGTGCTCAGCCTGAAGCGTACTTATGCTCGACGCATAAACTGCATGTGTATGTGTTGCTGTATCAAACTCCAATTCCAACTCCAAGCCCTATGATCCGTCGTGGACCAAAGCCACACGGACTCGAAGCATCCGTGCTAAGTCAGCAATTTAGTGACGGGTACTATGCGCTGGAGGCTGTTTTTTTTTGAAACTGGCATCTCTATTACTCACAATAATTCCATGCTGCACCCGCAATGTCACTTCCCCGTGCATGGGGAATGATATATCTAGTGCCGACAATGTGTCTAAGCCACGACCCTTTGGCTTTTCTAGAACTCGCTATTTTTTTTTGTAAGCCACACCCCTGTTGACTGTGTCTTGGTTGTTGTTCAGATTGTTGCTGATGTGAACAGCTCGGTCTGGTCGACAGCTGTGCAGTGCTGTTAACAGCGCTGTTATGTCACTGGCACAAACCCACCGATCAACTCAACACATTGCTCTCCTCTCGGCAGATACCGCTCTTTCAGCTTGGTGACGTCACTCTGATGGTGAGCATCTACAACAAGAGGAACATGAAGAAGAGGGATCTGATTGGCTGGTTCGGACTGGGCCAGAACAGCTCTGGCGGCGAGGAGCGTTCCCATTGGTCGGACGCCAGTGAAGCTCGTGGTGTACAAATTTGTCGATGGCACTTGCTTTGTGACGAATGAGACAGTCTTGCGATCCTACTGCCTGGGAAGTTAAGCTTTTCCTTTCACCTACTGCCTATTTATCTACCCCAGCTGTCCAACTTCTATCCTCGGTATGCTACGGTTCATTTTCTTTCATTTGGTCGCCACATTTTACATCTGCCCGTGCCCCACCCGCCCATTTGCACAGCTACTTCACTTGACATTCATATGCTGAGATTACTCGGGATTTTGCAATTACAACTTGCAACCTGGTTGGTTTTTGAATGCGAGAAGTGTAGCGCTTGATGCTGTCGCCATCCCGAAGTGTCAGGTGCTGAGTGTCAGTACAACGCGATCGCGCCAATCCCCATGCGCGACTAAGTTGTAAGTGGAGCTGGCTGCTTAATTTCGCCTTCTCTCCGATATTCCACATACAATCCGAACTTCAGCAGCCAACTTGCTGACGGTTCCACTTCCTCACCGGCAATAGTTCGAAGCTGACCTGTGCCGGAATAGGTTTTAGGCTGTAGTACCGCAGTGAAGCAATGCTGAACGGATGGGGCACTGGCATAGTCCGACCTGCTTTTCCCTCTGGTTGGATGTGATATGACCCGTATTCCCAATGGGTGTTGCAGTGGTGCTGGTGAGAAGACAAAGTGTGCGATCCTGGTTCCCTGTCCAGTTGGTGATGACGTGATATGTGATGAGCGCGCAGCTCCGTCTAGCCGTAGCAGCGCCCAGTGATGGTCGCTGCAGTTCTGGCGACGCTCTGCTCTGCTCTTCTGTTGCGAATCATAGCATAGGCGCACGCGGCCCACGAGTCGGGCCACAGTCCCATCAGTCTGCACAGTCCCATCAGTCTGGTGTGTGTGTGTGACAGTCTCACAGTCTCACTTGCTTTGTCTGTGTGACAGTCCCACCAGGCTGGTCTGTGCGGCAGTCGCTCCAGTCTGGTGTGTGTGGCATTCGCGCCAGTCTGGTCTGTGTTGCAGCCTTACAGTCCCACCAGTATGGCCTGAGTGGCAGCCTCACAGTCCCACCAGTCTGGTCTGTGTGGCAGGCTCACAGTGTGATCTGTGTGACAGCCTCACAGTCCCACCAGTCTGGTCTGTGTGGCAGCATCACAGTCCCACCAGCCTGGTCTGTGTGATAGGCTCACAGTTCCACCAGTCTGGTCTGTGTGGCATCATCACAGTCCCACCAGACTAGTCTGTGTGACAGACTCACAGTCCCACCAGCCTGCTCTGTGTGGCAGTCTCACAGTCTGATCTGTGTGATCGGCCGCACAATCTCGCTTGCCTGGTCGGTATGGCAGTCTGAAGGTTTCACAGCGTACTTGGGGAACATTTTTGCGGCCCCCACCGATCTTTGCGGCTCGACTTGTCGTGTTTTGAGTAGGTGGGCAGGTAGATGCGCGGACCCTGGCCTCGCCTTTTGCCCTTGTCCGGCACGCTGCATTTGTATGGTTGTTATCGTACGCCCGTGGGAAAAGCACTGTGTGAACGTTTTGCTCAACTTTCTATTGACTGTAAATAGTAGTGGCATCGCCAGTCATTTGCTATGTCCCACGCGCGTCGACTGACCAGCACACGGCCTGGCCGGTGGTGTGGCTGGCCTACTGACCAGCACACGGCCTGGCCGGTGGTGTAGCTGGCCAACTGACCAGCACACGGCCTGGCCGGTAGTGTAGCTGGCCAACTGACCAACACACGGCCTGGCCGGTGGTGTAGCTGGCCTACTGACCAGCACACGGCCTGGCCGGTGGTGTAGCTGGCCTACTGACCAGCACACGGCCTGGCCGGTGGTGTAGCTGGCCTACTGACCAGCACACGGCCTGGCCGGTGGTGTGGCTGGTCAACTGACCAGCACACGGCCTGGCCGGTGGTGTAGCTGGCCTACTGACCAGCACACGGCCTGGCCGGTGGTGTGGCTGGTCAACTGACCAGCACACGGCCTGGCCGGTGGTGTAGCTGGCCTACTGACCAACACACGGCCTGGCCGGTGGTGTAGCTGGCCTACTGACCAGCACACGGCCAGGCTGGTGGTGTAGCTGGCCTACTGACCAGCACACGGCCTGGCCGGTGGTGTGGCTGGCCTACTGACCAGCACACGGCCAGGCTGGTGGTGTAGCTGGCCTACTGACCAGCACACGGTCTGGCCGGTGGTGTGGCTGGCCTACTGATCCGAATAGAGCCTGGCAGGTGGGGCTGCTGGTCACAGACGGCCAGCAGTGCAACCCGACCTTAATCAAAACGGCTGGCATGTTCCAGCGAGAAGCGACCCGCACAATACTTGCCTACCCCTGCCGTTGCCAAGAGCTCTGGCTTGCCCCTTTGGTACCGACTCGACTGTGTAATCGATGTCGAGCGCCGCGTGCCTGATATGCTGTGAAAACACTGGGTGTCGCCGGTTGATGGAGGCAGGGTTCGAGCCCCGAGCTATGCAACTGATGGTGGGCAACATTGCCGCAGTATTGTGGTGCGGTAGTCGTGCGATGTATTTAGTACAGCGCACCCCCCCCCGCCCGCCCCACTAGCCCGGTCACATTCCCCTCCACCCACGCACCACCTGTCACCCCGCACTGATGCCCCGTCCTGATGTCCTACACTGATCCCCGCGCTGATGTCCTACACTGATGCCCCGCCCTCATGCGCCGCGCTGATGTCCTGTACTGATGCCCCGCGCTGATGTCCTATACTGATGCCCCGCACTGATGTCCTACACCGATGCTTTGCCCTGATGCGCTGCGCTGATGTCCTACACTGATGCCCCGCCCTCATGCGCTGCGCCGATGTCCTACACTGATGCCCCGCGCTGATGTCCTACACTGATGCCCCGCACTGATGTCCTACACCGATGCCTCGCCCTGATGCGCTGCGCTGATGTCCTACACTGATGCCCCGCCCTCATGCGCTGCGCTGATGTCCTACACTGATGCCCCGCCCTGATGCGCTGCGCTGATCTCCTACACTGATGCCCCCACCCTGATGCGCTGCGCTGATGTCCCACAATGATGCCCCACCCTGATGTCCCGTGCTGATGTTCTGCACTGATAGACACTTTAATTAGGATTAGTAATAGTATTCAATCCGAACAACTCGTCTCTTCGAATGTATTTGCAAATGCTAAGATTGTGTGACATGCCGCTGGAGTGCGATCATAAAACCACTGAACAGATTGCATACTCATAATTACTTATCTAGATTCGATTGGCTGAAGCAACAATGAGACCCAATCTATGTAGCCATCTAAACATGATAATTTTACTCTGACGGCTCCAGTGTCATAACCAGTGCCTAAACATGAAAATATTTAGCTGCTACACCTTAATCTGCCGGCTGCCCAGTAAAGTATTGCCAGCTGTTCTGTATCATGCGGCTCATGATTACCTTCCTCACCATAGGCTCATGGTTACCACTTTGCTACCTTCGGGGAAGGGGTCGTCAGAAACAAAACCCGTGGCACCTCGCTGAGTGCCTCAAATTTAATTAGTTTCTGTTAGTATTGATTATGTTTGCACTATGTAGTGAATGAAGATGCAAAATGCGGCAGCTGGTCAGGTCACGTCACGAGCTGCGTTACGCTTACCTTTTGATAAAGACCGAGGCAGTCTGATGTGAATGAGGGATTAATTACTTTCATGTTGCATGCTCAGAACGACTAGGGAACCATGTATGTCTGACAACACATGCATCAAGCATTGTAGAGAGCAGTCTTTTGCACTTTTCAAACGCAGCCTATGGCATGGCAGCAGGTCTGCACCACTCTATTTACATTTACGAGCCGATTTTGCTCTTCCTTTTGTAACAGAACGTACCATTGGTATATTCGCTCCGTTGCTAATACATTCGCATCAAAATGCACCATTTCTACCGAATATGTCTATTGGTAGACACCAAATGATTTTGCGCCCCGACAAAATCATTTTGTGGCGCTGCATTTGTATATCTGCAAGAACGAGAACATTTGGTGTTCATCTCATATAATTCTTGTTCATGAAAGCCGTGGCCCAGCCATTAGTCACCACCTTATTTGCTGCTCTTCCCTGGAATAGTCGGCCGACGAACGAACGAAGTGAGTTATAAATGATTGTACCTCTTCTGTCATCAATTTGACATTCCCTTTGGTACCTTTGACTCCAAGTTATGTCAGGTCACTGACCTAGATTGGGTTAATAGTCTACCTGTAAAAAGACTTCATCGTTCACATTTTTACTTCGAATTCGGTCGAATTGATTGGACCTTCTAGTATACTCTGCTAAGCTCTTCTGCATGTTATAATACGACTGTTACATAGAGCTAGAAATTTCGATAAGGGCTAGGTCATTGAACTGCGGTGAATTAAACCGTGAATCATTCCGCCTATGTTGCATTTTTGAAAACTCAGCACATTTATTGGCTTATGCCCTAAGGCACAATGTAGTATTTCGTGATGACCTGTGACCTACTGTCAGGTCACCACCTAACTGCGTAGTTTCCTCATCCGATATTGCCAGGACAAGCAAAGTCCGAACGATGATAACAGAACCAACAAAATACGTAATAATTTGGGGTAGTGTTGCGAACGACCGTCGCACTCAAAATTGGTCCACGGTGTTATTATAGAATAATACCAACAGAAAACAGCAACTCATTTGAGGCCACGCACGGACACTTGAGGTCATTGACCTCGACGTATCTTTTCGGTAGCAACCCGGAATATATTCCGGGTCCTTTGGATTTGTCACTCGGATACTTCTAGCCAGCCATTCTTAAGCATCGCTGAAATAAACTCCGCTTGTGCTTAACGCTCTTCAGGGTGGCAACTTCCTCTTCGTCGGTATGCTAGTGCGCATCAAAGTGTGTGCTCTGGCGTCCTCAGTATTAACCTGATCTCGAAAAACGCAGTCTTTAAGTCTTGCCCATGCCAATGCAATGGTAGGCTTACGCACTTATGTCATGCCCATAGTTATCGCGATGCTGGGGGAGTGGTGGGGGGTCAGATGATCACCCCCATCACCCCGGCGGCACACCGAAGCTGTATTTGCCGACCGGTCCGACGCGGGCTGACCTGTCGGTGTCGGTCAGGTCCTATTGTGGCCACAGGCGGGCGACACAAGGTCGTGTTGGTCGGCGCTGCGCATTCGGCGCGCCGCGTTAACTAGTCACACAAGAGCACGCTGGGCAGAACAGCAAACAATGCGGCTACACCGGACATGGCCGAGGCAGGCGTCGCCGAGTTGTGCAGCTGCGTCCAGCTGGGGCCCGGCCGAGTCGGTGGCAGCGACGTGTCGCACGCATATCACCCGAACACATCACCCGAACACATCACCCGAACACATCACCCGAACACATCACCCGAACACATCACCCGAACACATCACCCGCACATCACCCGAACACATCACCCGAACACATCACCCGAACATCACCCGAACACATCACCCGAACACATCACCCGAACACATCACCCGAACACATCACCCGAACACATCACCCGAACACATCACCCGAACACATCACCCGAACACATCACCCGAACACATCACCCACACATCACCCGAACACATCACCCGCACATCACCCGAACATACCAGTGTATGGAGGGCGCACGCAAAACCGACGACGACATTCAGATCGGCCGTCAGCTCAGCAGTCGGAAATTCACCGCATTTCTACGTAGAATTCCGACTGCACGCAGTAGAGTGAGCAGACTCGGCCAAGCTCTCATGCCCCCCCCCCCCCATTAAGAGTGTGGATGTGGTCTTGCACTACAGGCGGTGGAGCTCCGTTTAGCTAGTCTGTACAGTTGCTAGCTCATCGTCTGCTGCATTTTATCCATTATAGGATTCATTGTACTCACCACGTCCTTCCAATTCTGGTGATGAATGCCACCCAAGCGTCTGAGAAGGCGTTGGGCCGGCTGACGTGGTGGGCGGCGGATGGACCAGATGATGTCCTGCTACCGCGTTCCTAATGCTCATATTTAGAGCGAAAATCATTGCCTTGCATTATTATAATACCTTCTGACTTCTAACCTTCTTGTCATGATACGGAATAATTGCATTAATACCGGGGCGCATAGACATCATCGGGGCGCATCTTATTCCAAGGTGATAGCACCAATCCGTGCGCGATAATTATGTTCACTAAAACAAATGCTACGTCAATCTCGCTGACGAACGCATCGCGTTGCCGACATCTCGTTGCCGACATCGCGTTGCCGACACTGCTGGGGGTGCCAGGCCAGTTGCACGTTAGCTTGAGGTGCGGACTGGGCTGAACTACCACACCGGTGGCATTAGCAGATCGGGGTGGATGTCGTAGCTCCAAAAGCTTGCTTACCGTTGGTATTAGCACCGAGCATTGTTGCAGGAGTATTGTCGGGTCTACGTGGCACTGCTTGATTATGTGATGCTCTGAAACGTAATGCAAGGCAAATTATTCAAATCGTGCATGTCGAATGGTGAAACGTTGTCCGTGGAGCTCACCCACTTCGTGCTATGTAACGGCTGCTGCTGAATAACTTAAGCTGAGCCCAGCGACATGGTTTGACGACGTCATGCTGAGTTTGGTGAGTTGGAGGAGCATGCGAAAATGGCTACGAAATCGCTATTTACAGGGGCGCAGTCGGCAGTGGCGCAGACAGGATTTTCCTAAGTGAGGGCCAGACGAAAAGTGTAATGCCAAAGAGGGCATTCGGTGTGCGAAGCGCACCAAAAATTCAGTGTTTTGCTTGGTGAAAATCTAAAAATGTCTAGCCTGATCTAGTGCATTTTTTGGTTGTTATGCTTCCCTTTTCCTCCTCACGGTATTTCTCTTCCCTTTCCATCCTTACATCACTCTGCTTTCCCTTCCCGCTTTACAGCATTCCGCCTCCCTTTTCCTCCTTATCATATTCATATGTTTTCTCCTCACACTATTCCTCTTCCCCTTCACTCCTTACAGCATCCCGCTTTCTTTTCCTCCTTACAGTATTCCTCTCAGCCAACGATTTGTTTAACTCTTGGCTTACCCCCGGTATTCATCACAAACCTGCGCTGCTTTGCCATCTTACGATATTGCTTAAACCAAGTTATGTGGAAATAGTTACAGGCTTCTGGTAGAAATGGTTCTTGTTACACCTTTGGCAAAAGCTAACTGTTTTAGGAAATTGGACAGGAATGGCACATGCATGATTCCCCGTGGAAACTCATGCATGTACTTTGTACATAAACTATACAATTAAAATAATATGTTCCTGGTATCACCACCTGCTCGTCATCTGTATCTATATCCCACACAGTTTTTGTATTATAGATGTTGAATATTTTATCTATTGCATTGTTCCAACCATGTTCTTGTGACTTTGACAATAAATAATTGTTTTTCTCTTAATGTGATTCAGCTGGTTCATGACGTCTGAAAGGAATGCAGGAGGATGAGCGTGATTAAACAACTTGAAGCAATGAACTCGTAAAATAAACGCCAGTCTCAAACACAACCTGCAGATTATGATCTCCATGACCACTGATCATTCATTTCATGTTCCCTGCAAGGGACTTACCACATAACTCAGACGTCATATCACGTCTAGGGTGCATGGAATTAGAACACATCCGTACGTTTTTGTCTTCTTGTCAAACACACAACAATCACACAGCCTATTGCACAAGAAGGCATATAATTGCTTACCCCTTCGTTTATTTGTATTAATATTTTGCATTGCGATAAGTTGCGAGCGAAAAGCGCTTATCGGCTACGGTTTTGTCTATTTACTATAGGCACCGAACGTATTTTGCGTGTTAAGTGTGAACATCGACCAATTGATCTGTCTTGGAGAGCATACCACAGCCAGCCTAAGCCCCGTACAGCCAGTCTTGGCACCAATGGGTGCTGAACATTCAGGTGGTAGGTCACTCACAGCAGTCTTCACACCAAAATGTGCTGAACATCTTCAGGTGGCAGGGTCACTCACAGCAGTCTTCACACCAATATGTGCTGAACATCTTCAGGTGACAGGGTCACTCATTAATTCTACCAAGCTATCGTACCGAAGGTCGGTGATGGGGTTAGCAATGTTCTGGCGAGGTGCGATGGTTAGCAGGCGCATCAGAAACCAAAACACTTTTAGAATTAGAAAGCAATTAGCAAACTCTTGGTGAGACAGACATCTGCTCAGCTATCGCAGCGCCACCTTTTTAGCTGCAGCAGCGCCACCTGTTCCGAGTTGTCCTTCGGGTGAGTGCAGGTAGTGGGTTGGGATTAAATCCTGTGCGCTCTGACTATGATGACTATGATGAGGTTGACTACTCCGGTTGAAAAGAACTGGGGACAAGATAAGTTAGTTCCAGCAACCCAATGATGTCACACGACTGAACTGTTCAGACACGCAGGCGATGGTATACACATGGGGTCAAGACTTACATGTCATTGAAATATTGTTTTGAGACACTGACGTATGTAGGATTTCGCTAAGGAGGAAGTAATTTTTAAGCGTCTCCGAGAGTCCCTGAAGGGATCCATTCGGCCGGCAAATTATTTGAGCGATTGGAGGCAGGGGAGGGCACTCGACTGCTCTGGGAGTTGCACTTTGACACATCCGCACTGGGAGTTGTTTTTGCACTGGGAGTTGCACTTTGACACATCCGCACTGGGAGTTGTTTTTGCACTGGGAGTTGCACTTTGACACATCCGCACTGGGAGTTGTTTTTGCACTGGGAGTTGCACTTTGACACATCCGCTATCCAGGACCTTCAGTTCGACTTGCAAAACGTGTCGGGGCTAACTTTCACCATAGAGAAGAACGTAGATGACAAAATCAGTTTTCTAGACATTAGCATTGACACATCCTCAGGCACTTTTATCACAAACGTCTGCCGGAAACCAACGGACACCGGAAAATGTCTTAGCGACAAAAGTGAGTGTCCAGACAGGCACAAGGTTGGTGTCATCAGAGCCTACGTGCACTGAGCCATTAAGCACTGCTCATCTTGGCAGTTGGTGACCCAAGAGCTTAAACGCGTCAAGCAAATCCTGAGTGACAATTTCTATTCGGTTTCTGCCATAGACCGAGAAATTAGGAGAGCACTTGACACATACATGGCACAAACACCTGCTTCCAACCCCACGGGCACAACACATCATCTTTACTACCGCAACACCATGAGCCTTGGCTGAAAACACGATGAGAAAGCGCTCAATCGCATCATTAAGAACAACTGCACCACCACTAACACCCAGGACAAACTAGCGCTATTCATATACTACCGCAGCCCCGCAACGTGTAACCTGGTCAACGTGTAACCTGGTCAACGTGTAACCTGGTAACGCAACGTGTAACAACCCACACCGCGACAAAACACCTCCGAAAATGTTTCACGCTATCTACTTTTACAAGGGCATACAAGGAGAGTGCGCGCTCCTGCAGAACAGTGGCTACGTTGGGCACACGACCACATCTTTAACACGCGCACTGGAGGGGGGGGGGCCGAAATCCGCCCACCCCTCCGGTTTTTCGTACATAACTGCACATTTTACCCATCGATATATGCGATTTTCTGCGTACCCCTTAGAAATGACCGGCGCGTCGTTTAAAGCAAGAAAGGTGGAAATCGGCTGAACATTTTTTCGAGTTAGGGGCTTTTTTGTTGGCCTCTGAAAATGTTTCGTAATTTTCAGAGGCCCTCCAGGGCGCGTGTTAAAGCCCTCATTTCACATTCAAACCATTGTGACAACTCTCTCGTGCAGGACGGTTGATGTAGCCTCCCCTGAGTTTTTTTTTCGCGACAAGAGAAAACCTGAGTGTCAGCGCGCCGCCCGTTGATGTAGCTGATGGGAGATTCTTTGTCAACCCTATGGCACGATTCATTTTACAATGTGTTAGGTCACTGAGCTATGAGGTCATAAAAGGGAACGCGGCAGGCCGTTTTCACCGAAACCGTGCGTTATCGGCAGCTCATCTCGTATTGCCTCCAAATGGTTAATGTTGGATTTGAAAGGTTGGCGGACAACTTACCTGACGTGGCTAAAATGCTAGTTATCCTACCAAGGTCATTCGTGGCCAATAACTTACATTGACACCAAACGAACTTTTTCGATCTCCGAGTCACTCGTGGGTTAGTTTTGACGCTGGAGGTGAATTCGGCGTCTATTTTATTCAACAGTACAAGAAGGTAGCATTTTCACGCTGTATTTCAGAAGTTCCAGAGATGAGCTGAAGCAATGCTTCGACTTCATCTGACCCTTGACCTATGGGCTTAAATGTAGCATATCTCAAGTCGTTATTACCCCAGCATCCTGATAAATGACATGCCGAATATCCCAAACGCATATCGCTTATTGGCCTCACGTCGATCGAAACCCAAAAATTATCCGTGTTTGTGGGACTGTCCACCTTCCCTGCCCGACTTTCCACCAACTGAGTGTGCAGGAAACTGGGAGTCAAACGGGGTCCAAAATATAATTAAGCGAAACACACCTTAAGTCATCATCCCGGAAGAGATGACCAGGACTGCTCCTCACACATGCAGAACTCGAATAAGTCGCGGTGCTCGCCCTAACATGCAACCGGCAGTGAGCAAAGCAAAACCTAGTGTCAACTTCCCACCAAGAAGATCAATTAGCAAGAGTGACGAGATAAGAAGAAAAGATTGCTGAGTAATAATGCTGTATCATAACGAAGTATACAAGGAACAGGATGTGTGGCTGAATGCATCCATATAAATCAATGCACATTGACAGAAATTTAACAAAGCAAGTCAATTGATATGATCAGCACGACATACGTCTGGCATTGTGAGGTTCTGCTGCTCAGGCCAGTCATGACCGTTAGTCATGCACTAACTCATTTGTGTATTGTTCCACCAGTCACGCTGCGTCCATGGTCAGGTTATTGCCTGTATCGCCAAAGACGACGTACAAACCCAACGAAATCCAACGAAGTCCAATGGGATAAGTGCTCTCAAGTGACCGTTGAGAGACGCCTATTCTACTCAGAGGCTCGTTTTCGAGTTATTATTTTTTTATCAAGAAGGGTGCATTCACTCCACCGTCTACCATTCCTCTTTTGCTTGCTGGTAATGGCTTGCATGACATGGGTCAGACGTAGTGACATTATTCTAGCAGCAATTACAAGACTACACAAAAATACTTACATTACAATACAGACCTAGAAACCAATTGTTTGTTTTGCTTTTGTTGTTCTCTCAGGTATTGACAAATGTCAGTAGCATATCTTTTCTGTCTTGTGATGTCACACATTTCTGTCAATGCACCACTGTTCCTTCTTCCTGATGGTTTGCAGCATGCTGTTGTGGACGTTCTACATTTCTATTTCCTATAAAGACTGTGACGGTTTTCAAGGAACAATTAGGAGCCATGCGTGGACATAGGGTTCATAACACCTCCGATACACCTGGTGGAAGATCCTGGAACTACAATGATATGGTTGGCTTATGGACTGGATCGTCGGATTACGCGCACTGGAGTTCTCCGAATTGTCTCATACCTTCAGAATTTCATAGCGTAGTGCAGAACAAGTATATTTTTGAATGATTAACGTACGTTGCATCGCACCGGCTCTGTATCAATATTTTCCATAAATACCAATGATGACGTCATTTTCCCAAGGAGCTTTTGGCCGTCGGAGTAGTGCTGTGTATGCATTGTGGGCTGTCACGACGCTCGAAAGAATCCGACGAATATTCACGAAAAAACGGCAATTTCATAAGAAAAAGTACAATAATTGCAGAGACATGACTAGGATCGAAATTGACCGGGCTTTCAGGGTGCAAAGCTTAGTCTGCATCGGACAGAAAAAGAAACGTGTAGCGTCATTTTGCATATTTTTCAGTACATGTGGAAAGGCCATAGGATGGACATAGGATGACTGCCTGGACATAGGATGGCTGACCAGCCCGCTGCCGGAGAGCTAAGGCCTTCCGATGACGTAACTGGAGCTGAAGCCAGGCGCGTCACCAGGAAAGCTGGGCAGGCGGAGCCGCCGAGTACCAGCGTGACCTCCGTTCTCACCCTCTGGGCCGCTCTGATATTGCATGGGAGCCAGTGAGGGTTGGGTGAAATAGCTCGTCCCTCACCCTAACAGCAGCTATAGCTCTCCTGGCAGGCCATGGGCCACTGTCAAGAAATACAATGGTGAGTGTTTGTGCTGGTGATAGAGTCTACCTTGGGTGTTAAGGAACCCGCCCCCCCCTTGGCTGCGCATCTGACCCTGCACACAAGCACTTGAATAGTGCACCCCGCGCAAACACCAACTCATTCACGCATCACGATTCAACACGACCGTAGGATGTCACATGTGCACACATGCCAACGACCCGCATATTGCCACCACTCCTCAACACTCAACCACCTCCACCCGCCGCAGCGTGGTGGGACCATAAATCACCCACAACACACCTCCTCATAAACCAACCAAATCACACCTTTTCGGGCACAGAAATTCAGCATCTCTTTCGGCAATCCACATGACCGAATCGAAATTACAATATGCTCTACACTGACGACCCCAAGACACACACCCACTGTTCTGCACTGAAAACTCCGGAGCCAGGGTTGGTGCACCTGCATGTCCACAATTCAGCACCGGAATCTCGCCTCACCTCTGGTAATCACTGCTGGTCTGCTATCCTCAACTCAGCCTGCATCATCTCTTGTCGCCTCATCTCTTGAAGTCAGCTCGCATCATCTGCCATCGTCTGCCATCTCCAAGTCAGTTCTCATCATCTCTTCTCGTCTGCAGCCTTTAAGTCAGCACCCACTGGTCTCTTCTTCAACTCTCCACAGTTGCACACAAACGCACAATACGAACCATGACCCACACAGAACACTCATCGCAAAACCCGGCAACAGCGGACATCACCCCAATGGTGGTAGGCTGGAAAACTAAGACAACAACAAAGCGGAAAATTATACATTGTTCACCCAAGCGTGGAGACATTGCAATGCTGAATGAAGTCATTTGTGTAATTAAATCGGCTTCGAGTAACCCAAAACGCGCATATTCCTGGAACAAATGTTCTCTTCTTTCAGTCTGTTGCATTATTTGTTTCAAAAGTGGCATAAATAAATAAACACCTTGTTCCCCCAGATCCCTTCGCTGAGTAGAGACGCAATTACATTGTTAGTTTTCAACTACATTCAATGCGCGGGGTATCGCGTGTTCGGAACAGAACCACTGACATAGGATTTCGTCAACGAGGAGTGCAGTGTTGACAGGAGCCACCTCCCCGAACGGACGCGACTGACGGATAAAATTTCAAGCAAGTGCACTCTGGTGTCCCTGGAGGGTTTTCTACCCAAAGTAGCGCGTGAACTTAAAAAAACAAGCCGGGTATACTCGACCGTTCCTCGGCGCCGTTTCCGCCCAGCTGCCTATTTTCCAGCCTTCGGCTGAAAATGGGATGAAAATAGGCAGCTGGATGGAAACGGCGCTCCAGATCACTTGAGTTTAACCTTAGGCTGAACAATTCAAGGGAATTGTACTTGAGTATCCTGGAGTGGCGTCGTTCGGAGCGCTAGAGTTGGTTGGCTGTCGAGCTGACTCGGCCGCCCCGACTCGGCCCGACCAGCATCCACAGCGACTCCGGCCGGCTGTCTGGGTCGATCGCGACGGGGGCGGCCATCTTACCGGTCGCTACGTTGTCTCTGGACAGCGGCGCAACTCCACCGTGACCGCTCCTGTCTGGTCTGTCCACTCGAATGATCTTGTAGCCGAGAATGCGCAGAAGGTGCGTGCGAGGATGGGCTTCAACCATGAGTAAGTGGTGAAGAAGAGAGCGCATAGTTAAAACTAGCACAGCCAATTGTAGTACCGCGATAGGGAGCACCGTCTTACAACAAATCGACCCGTCAGTTCCCTTTTGGTCCAGGGATTTAGTAAAACACATGACAACATAGACGGTGAAAGCACCCACCATCGGCTCGGCGATTGCATTTGTGCATGACGTTGAATAATATTTCTTCTTGTTGAACGATTATATTCCCTTTTCTCTTGTCTATTGTAACTCTCCATGTCCATAAGTGGTGTTTTTCACCATTTTTATAGGGTGGCCAGAGCGCATCATGCCATTCTTTTTAGGCAACGCTCATCGGCTAAGATTAAAACTGAAGGTAGGGACAATGTCAACCGAGTCCTTTTTCTTGGAGGGAGACCCGGATTACGATAAGGAACTGGTGTTCCACGCCGTGTGTCGGACTGCCGCCTCCCACTGCAATACCTTTACATAAAGACATAAAGACATAAAAAATCAGTGCAACTATGAGCCACAAGGGTCCTTCTTGGTTGCACTTTGTACACTGAACCAGTTGCCCACCAAATCTGTCAATCAACCCTCCCTGGAATACAGAAAAAAAACCCCCATCTTTTTAAAAAAATTTTATAGCCTTTTTTTAAAGGTTTAATGTGTTGTTAATAAAAAATTTTTCCGGGGGGTGGTTCCAGTTTTTTAACCCCTTTTGGGGAAAAAAAAAGTATTTAAAATTTTCTTCTGTTTTTTAAAATTTATTTTTAAATTAAAAAAAAAAAAAAAAATATTTAATTTAAAAAAAAAAAATATTTAAAAAAAATTCTTCTTCATAAAAAAAAAAAAAAAAAAAAAAAAAAAAAAAAAATTTTTTAAATTTTTTTTTTAAAAAAAAAAACATATTTAATTTCTTCAATATTTCCTCATATGCCAGGTTGCCTATACCATTAACCATTTTTGTTGCCCTCTTTTGTACTCCCTCTAAAAGCCAACAATCTTTCTCATAACTAGGGGACCAAGCTTGGACACAGTATTCTAAATGTGGCCTGACATATGCACAGTAAAGCTTCCTGATGACCACCTCACTTTTGTATGACACATTCCTCTGTATCACCCCAAGCATTCTTAGCGCCTTCTTCCTGGCTTCTTTGGTCTGTTCTGATGCCCCCAATTTTGTGTTCAAAATAACACCTAAGTCCTTCTCCTGCTGAGTCACAGATAGTACTTGGCCATCCATCAAGTATGGCGCCTTCATATGCTGCCTACCTACATGCATGACTTTGCACTTATCAAAATTAAACTTCATTTGCCATTTTTCGGACCACTTCACAAGCTCGTCTAAGTCGTTCTGCAGCAAAACCTGCTCATTGTGCCCTGTTATTGCCCTAAAGATCTTCAAATCATCCGCAAAGTTCAAAACCTTACTGCTTAGGCCACATTCAATGCTATTCACAAATATAATGAACAATAGTGGCCCCAGTACCGACCCCTGAGGGACTCCACTAAGAACATTTTGCCATGATGACTTTGTACCATTAAGCATCACTCTCTGCTGTCTATCTGAAAACCACAACTCAATCTATTTTAGGATGCTACCTGCAATGCCATGGACCTGAAGCTGCATCATTAACCGTTTATGGGGTACCTTGTCAAAGGCCTTACTAAAGTCAAGATATGCTACGTCAAACTGATTTCCCTGATCAAATTGTTCTGTAGCAAAATTTAAAAAGTCCAAGAGATTTGTGAGACACGATCTCCCTTTTCTAAACCCATGTTGAGTATCTTGAATCAATCTGTTTCCTTCCAGAAAACTAACTATTTTATCTTTGATAATTGATTCGAGTACCTTGCAGACTAGGGATGTGAGGCTTACTGGCCTATAATTTTCAACTTTCCGTCTTTCTCCTTTCTTGAAAATAGGAACTACATTTGCCCTTTTCCAATCTGTTGGAATTTCATTTTGTGAAACTGATCTAAAAAATATTATACTAAGTGGAATTGCCAGTTCCTTTTCAGCTTCCCGCAATACCCTAGCATAAATTCCATCAGGTCCTGCTGCCTTGTTTGGCTTTATTTTTCTGATATAATTGAAAACAACATCACTATCAATGAAATCAACATTGTGTATCTGATCACCTGTCACTGAACTGTGGTTCACTGTTGGCAAATTTGTCACATCCTCCACTGTAAACACTGATTTAAACTGCTTGCTCAGCTCCTCAACCATCTCACCATCCTCACTCAATATAGTCCCATTTACTTCCAGTGGACCAATTGTGCTTGAAACTTTACTTAGCTTGTGGAAACTAAAAAACTTTTTACTGTCCCCATTACAGTTCCTAGCCAAATCCAATTCTTTTCCCCGCCTTGCTGCTCTGGTTTTCTGCTTCACAGCATCTCTAGCTTTTTGATACGACCTTAGATTTACGATATTTGAAGCTTCCTTAAATACTCTAAATTCATCTTTCTTAGCCTTAATTGATCTCCTCAAATCTGGTGTAAGCCATGCTGGCTTTCCTACCCTTCTTTTGCGCCTTTGCTTTTGGGGGACATGTCTAATCTGAATTTCCCTCAAGTAAGATTTGAACTTTTCCCACATTTCACAGGCATTTAAATCAAAAAATTATTCTTCCCATTTTATGGCACTTAAAGCCTCTCTCATGGAGTCAAAGTCTGCCCTGTTAAAATTTGGAATCTTTACCAAGTTATCCTTGATTGTCCCTGCTATTTGTACCTTAAATCTCACTATGTTATGGTCACTTCTTCCCAGAGTTTCTCCTACAGTCAAGTCTTGAACTAAGTCACTTAAATCACTTTACAAGGTCAAGATCTGTTCAGACAGTTTCTACGCCGCTTCGCCACTCTTCCCCCTCGCCTGGGACCGCCTGCGGTATTAGGTTGGTCCGGTTTGCACACTTTTTGCCAAAATCGATAGCAGCTCCCCCTCATTTTATGCATTTTGGGTCGCTGAACACGATGGAAGCATCAGAAATGCAAATTGCTCACATCTTTTGATGGCCTGGCCACTTGAAGTTTTTGGCTGGGACCAAATTTTGGGCATTTTTGCATCTCATAAGCGGACTGGTGGAAAAATGAGTCCGCCTGAGGATTACATCGTCGAGGCAATTCATTTTCGATCATTTGGCACCGTTCCCAAGATTCTAGCTGTCTTATTACCTCAGATTTCGTCTTCTGAAGTATGGAAGGTTCGAGCGGTTCCCTGGGCTGCCAAGAGAGGCCTAGCGAGCCCGGCTGCCTTCCAAATCCCTTATGACGGACGCGTTTGTACTTTCCACCAAGCGTGGTTTGGCGTCTTGATGCACTGGTACCGTCTCAACTAACTTATCGGTTATGTTTTATGTGAATTAGAGATGCAAATACCCAACAATGATAACGGATTCTACAGTGAAATAATCGCACATATTGGTTGAAAAGAGGTAATACTGCGCAGAACATGCCCTGCGAAGCCTGGCCTGAATAGCAACAAGGTAATCCACCTGAAACCAGTGTCACCCCTCACATCTGTATGTATTTTGTGAAAGGTGTATTCTATGCATTCCGTCAGATCATCTGTCATCACCATTTCGCCGCCGCCACCGGGGCACGGCGCAACAGCCGCCGCGCTGAGACTCGCCGCAGCGGCGCTCACTCACTCACTGGCCCGGAACCGGCGATGGAAGGCCACCTTATTCAGACTATAGCCGTCCTGGCGGTCCCTGTCGGTGACAGCCGCCGCCGACTCCGTGGTCAGCTTTACACTTCGCTCCGTCGCCTGCGTGTGGCAGGGAATGCCAGTTCGCAGAGGCTCGTCCAGCAGACGCGCCAGCTCATCGCCGCCAAGTGGGCGGGTCAGGGGTGGCTCGATATCTGCCTGGTGGTGAGCAGATTCACCAACTCCATGAAGTTGCTGGCCCGGCGATTGATTTCCGGGCATTTGTAAGCCCGGACTGGCTGCCCAGGCTGCCGGCGCTGACGTGCCTCACCGATGAGCTGGATAGCTCGAGCCCGGATCTCTCGGCGTTCGTCCCCGAGCATGGCGAGGACGATGGCCTCAGGGTGCGCCATCATGGCGTTCCCTCAGTCTCCTCTGCACTTCGCCCAGATCATCGCCGGTCATGTGGCGGCGCTGCCGCTCGAGCTGGTCGTACAGGTGGCGCGGCGCCTCCACCAGGTCCGGCCGGTGTCTGATTGCCAACATTGTTGGGATGTAAACGCCCACAACGTGCAATGCAAGCGTCTGCAGCTCGGCACTGGGGCTCTGTTTGGCCATGTAAACACGCAACAGTCTGCTCTGTGCGGTGTGCCACCGCGCCATACTGAGCTGGCCGTGAACGCGCTGCGCTACTTCGCTTCCATCGCCCGAAGTCACACACTGGGCGCACTGCACCAGCAGGCGCAGATCTGAGCTCAGATTGCGTCTGACATCATCTGACAGCGGCGGCAGCTCGGCCGTTGTCAGGGGCTGGAACTGAGCGACAGGCAACTGGTGCACCGGGCCCGACAGCAGCTTGCCGATGGGACCTGAGAAGCTGGAGGAACTGGTGGTCGGCCCATCGAGCCTCTTGATGAGGACTCTGTAGGGCAGCTCGGCCTGATGGAGAAGGCAGACCGCTCGGGTCAGCGGCCGGCCTAGCAGCTTTTCGAATTGGGCCATCCAGCCGCCTTGCCAGCCCACCACCTCGTTAGTCCCATCGCCTCCCACCGCATGGATGGCAGTGGCCTGTATGCCGCGCTCAACCAGAAAGCGCAGCAGCTGTTGGGCGATAGCCGCTCCGGTGTGCCGCGCTTCGCAGCTAAAGTGCCCGACAAATACATGGCCCGGGTGGGCGTTCACGGATATGTTGTGAACCTTTTCGTGTCGGGTCCCTGCCACCCGGGCCGTGTCGGTTCTGCCATCGCAAAATATGGCCGTGCAGCCAGCGGCAGCGGCTCCTACCTCTCGAACTTTCTGCGTTCTGCTCTTTTCTAGCTTTCGTTGGATTTTTGACCGACTGATGGCTGCGCCTCCAGCAGACACTGTGTACGGACTTATGAGCTTAGATGCCTTCCGAGAATCCACATCGCACGCATCAGCAGCCTCAGACAAAAGTGAGAGAGGTGGACCCTCCACGCGTCTACTTTTTGGCCTGCGCGGTGGCTGATACTCGGGAGCACTGTCACTGTCGTCAGAGGAGGAACTGCCACCGTTTGAACAGTCACGGCCTGAGACGCCGACAGCCGGCCTAGTCAGCGTAGTGCCACCGGGCGAGGATCCAGTAGCTGCCGGGGTCACGGACGGTCCGGCTGCTGCAGCAGCGGTGACCGAGGAGCCAGGGACGGCGCAAGGAGCGCCAGAGTGGACGGCGGCGTTGCTGGACCGGCCTGAGACAGAGGACAGGGAATCGTTTCATTAGGGAGGTAATTTGGATGAAACGCTGTAAGGACACGCAGTAGGACACGATGATCTTTCGATGCAGTACACGGGTGAGCTGCTGGGACAACGTTCAATACCTAGCATGGTGCAATAGCAGAGGACAGGTTATCAATGAGAGTACACCTTAGATGTTATGAATGGTTTGACTGCATGGGGAAGAATGATATGGACCAGAGACAGCAACGGAGGACTGGATGTCAAGAACTGCGCCCATCAGGACGGCGGCAGATGAGGACTCACCAGCGCCCGCGGCCATGCGGAGCGCGCTGGGGCACGAGCGCTGCCTCGCCGAAATACATAAGGTGCCAGCTGCCGACGGCTCGGGAACGGTGCCAGCGGTTGTGCCGGACTGACCTGAGACGGAGAACAGGAAATTATTATATTAGGAAAGTAGTAGCTTTGATGAATGAAGGCGGGGTATAGAGACAAGCAATACCACTGGCTTACCAATCCTTTCACAGACGAGGGAGTGGATAAACGTGATCAATGCACTGTAAGTGAGGAACGAAAAATATAAGATTAGGCCAGAGGAGCGGGTTTCAAATGGCTATTGGACTGTACGTGAGGGGAATGACACGGACCCGAGTCACCAGCAACAAAGGACTGGATGCCAGGAGCTGCACCTGTGAGGACGGCGGCGGGGGTGGCAGCAGCGCCAGCTACCTGGGCAGCGCGAGTCGTACGATGGTCCCCGGACGGCACGGCGCCATCTCTGAGCGCCAGAGACGCCGAGCGACGGGCCGCGGAGGGGCCGCCAGCAGCGGCGGCAGCAGTGCAGACGGTTTCAGGTGCCACAGCTGGGCGGGTCGCAGGGGCAGCCATCTCGACTTGAGCGCGAGCATGGCTCGCCCTCGCCGTGGCCGCCGTGGCTGCAGCGGTAGCGGAAGCTGCCCTCGCCGCCTCCCGCACCTGTCGCGCCTGCCGCTCCTCCCGCCTTTGCCAGCGCGCGGTGGTTTCGGCGTCGAGGCCCCCGATGTGGAGGAGCCTGGGACCGCGCTGGTCCGCCAAGAACGCGCGGTCCTTAGGCAGCTCTGGCTGGTGGGTCCTGCTGGCGATGTCAAAAAGCTTGTCCATGTCCGAAACCACGACCTTGACGAGGCGTGCTCGTGCTGCTTGTTGGCTTTTGCCCGATTTTTTTTCTTGATGGCGTCCTTCCTGCTCCAAATGCTTCTTACAGCCTCTATGACGCGAGCACGATCACGAACGGCGGGGGGGGGGGGGATGCTCGCTTCCAAAGGTGTAGGATCTCTTCTACAACTGCCTCCATGCATTCCTCCATGCACACCTGACGTTCGTCGACGACCGATGCCGCTTGCATGCGCTCGATGCGGATCATTTGCAGGCGGCCAATCACATCCCCTGTTGTTGGTAGCTGGGTTCCTGGCAACCGTCGAGGCAAAATGCCGAATTGAGGATGTGGTGTCTTCATTTTCTTTCGAAATATCCGTCCTTCCATGCCTAATACCCAATGCCTGCTGGACAACACAGGACGAAGCGTTGGTTACCTATTCCTAATATCCTTGCTTTTTTGTTTTGTTTACATTTGCATTCGTCAATAGCTATTGCGCAAAGATTGTCACAAAACAGCTGAATTTCCCGCGAAAACTTCCTCGCGTCCCTCAGTTGTGTGTACGTGGAAGGCAGCCGGGCTCGCTAGGCCTGCCATCTCTTGGCAGCCCAGGGAACCGCTCGGAACTTTCATAGTTCAGAAGACGAAATCTGAGGTAATAAGACAGCTAGAATCTTGGGAACGGTGCCAAATGATCGAAAATGAATTGCTTCGACGATGTAATGCTCAAGCGGACTCATTTTTCCGCCAGTCCGCTTATGAGATGCAAAAATGTCCAAAATTTGGTCCCAGCCAAAATCTTCAAGTGGCCGGGGCCATCAAAAGATGTGAGAAATTTGCATTTCTGATGCTTCCATCGTGTTCAGCGACCCAAAATGCATAAAATGAGTGGGAGCTGCTATCGATTTTGGCAAAAAGTGTGCAAACCGGACCAACCTACTACGGTATACGGTCTGATGCGGATGCTTTGACCGCAAAGAAACGTGACCATCATTCAGCGGCCTCAACCTCCTCAAGCAAAGCGACGAGCGGTAAGCCCGGTGAGCTGGCTGATATTGCGCCATGTTTGGGCTGAATCCGACTGCCTTTCCGCTGGTATGGTCTGCAGATAGTCGCTCGTGCAGGGAATTAAACACAAGAGAACAACTTTTCCCAGCCTGATGCAGGACATTAAGCCGGCTCACCAAATCCCGCATGATGGTTCCGACAGGCAAAACGCCTGCAAGGCTAACAGGCTGCTTAAAGAAGCGGTCAGAATATGGTGATGAAATCCGGCACAAATTTGAACAACATAAACTACATATATTAAAGGGTACATGCGGTTCGGATGAACACACATACACATGTGCCGGTAACGAGAATGGTCGACTGACAAAGCACTTGATAAACTGAACTATATCGATCGTCTAACACAGTGGCTGAGGGAGCCTTGTTCCAGTCACGGCCGACCGCTGCCCCTCCCGTCCCTTTGTCATGGCCGTGCCCGCTCCTAGTTACTCACCATTTCCCACTGCGTTAGCATTACTAGAGGCCGGAGTCTGATTGCCTCTGATGGTGGTCCGGCTACTACGGATTCGCCAACGGGCGAAGCCACCAATTAAAATTTCTTAGAAAAGTATTTCATCACGAATACGGATTTTCGCAAATGACCTCCCATCAATTCTGATCAGGGGCTTTGCTTATCTTTGTAGGTGCCTGAACTCCATCAGTAAGTAGCAGGGTTTCCTGTCATATCCCCTGATAAGCAGGAGTGCCAATTTAATCCTTCTTTAATTCAAAGTTCCTGAATCTGAACATGCCTACCTTCTTGTGAACTCGTCTCCAACGTAAAATGTGGTCAAGATCGTGCTGATATTTCACCAATAATCAACAGCTTTATATTTGGTAGCATTTTGATACATTTTGAGCAAGTGTCATCGCAAATTTAGGGCAGTTTTGCTTACGGATTTTAGGTGTATTTTCAAGGAAACGTCTTCCCAGTAAGGCAATGTCTTAATTCCAGAAGATAGTGCCTTGGATGTTCCACATGGGTGTGTGACCAGACGTTCCGCGAAGTACATTTTTCGCCACGAGTTTAGGTCGAAAAGGTGTATCACAAATCGTCAAGGTATCGTGAATGGAGTTCTTTTCAGTTGCCCGTGTTAGGGATTATCGTGACCTTGACCTTCAGTCCGGCCTTCACCACGGCGACAGATGAATTAACTGTATCTGTAAGAACATTGGTAGTATCGCACACCGAACGCTCCTTTCACCCGAGATCATCGCTGGATTTCACGCGGTGTCGGTGCCGGCCCAGACCGCACACTGCCGAGGGACAGCCGAGTAATACATCCAGCACTACAGCTTGTTCCGAATGCCGGCCTTTTGCACAGACTTAGTACATTCTGCTTCCGTCGTGGAATCATGTTTTTTTTCCCGCAGCTGGCATTATGGCGGAGGAGATTGCTGTAAAAAAACCCAGCTGTTATCGGTAAAAGCCTTGGAAAAACCTGCCGGCGAGTTCGAATGGATTTCCGGCGATCAGTGACGTTTCGCCGGACTAGAATTCGGCGGAGGC
This sequence comes from Ashinkailepas kermadecensis, assembly GCA_034440615.1. Classification (NCBI taxonomy): domain Eukaryota; kingdom Metazoa; phylum Arthropoda; class Thecostraca; family Neolepadidae; genus Ashinkailepas; species Ashinkailepas kermadecensis. Next base: position 145,664 of record JAOTOM010003404.1, read on the forward strand.
ACCTGAAGGGCTCGGGATATTATCCGCAGCACACCGCCAATGCAATCAGAGGTGAAGTTCTCTTCCGACAATGGTCTTTACTAGAAGTGGCAATTGTAAGGGCCCAAAGCCCGGCCAGAAAGTTCGGTCTCGGGACCGACGGGCGTTTTCACCGTTCTTTGGAATTTACACCGGGCTTTCAACCGGTCCGTCTGTTCATTAAAAACAGCCCAAAACCTAACGATGGTAATCGTGCAGCTTGTGACATCAATTTTCACATTCCATACAACAATTTCGTCATATGGATTCAACATTGGGATTTTTAAAAAAATATTTAAATAATTCCAAGACGTTTGGGTACAACTTGTTGAAGACTGCAGTTCATGCCTTTTGTTATTAGCTGAAACATGTCTACGATATTCGGTATCCAAGAGCATGACTTGGAAATACAATAACTGCCAGGAAATGTGTCAGTTGGTTCCACGGGATATCAAACAATTGAATATGGTTGGAGCCAGGCTAAAATGCCTAATGCATTGCAAACAAGATAGTATTGCAACACATGGCCTCAGCAAGATGTGCCATCAAACTTTGTCTTCATGACTGTATAGACAATCTCCATCATCGTCTTCCAAATGTGCTCACCGAAAATGCAAACAAAAAAGCAAGACTTCTTTAAACTTAAGTAATTATTTCTGTACTGGTAGGCTTCCAGAGTTAACAGCAAAATAAAAAAATAAAGCACATCTTAACTTGTATCGCTTAATACATACAAACTCTTCTCACCACATACAATATTTCTGCATTATATAATTACATTCACAATTAAAAGCTTAATATTTTCAACCTTCAAACTTAATAATATATAGGTACTGTACAATCGACAATCCATTGTTATTTTATGTTCAAATTGTCTTCTATGCAACTATTGGCTGCTCCGTTTTAGTCTTCGCACTGCTTGCTCTCCTTGATGTTAATAAGTTTTGGTGTCAGTTATCAACTACCTACTTAGCATGAAAAGTAAAATTATGGATTATCAATGCTGAATTTACACAGCAAAAAAAAAACCTGCAAATAGCACCACACATTGAAGAAATTAAAGACAACCCAGCCACCAACCTGTACCCTAAATTAGTTTGTCATCAATCATTATTATCTTATGGATTTGAATGCCTGGAAATGCGTTGTAAATTTTCAGTTAATAAATGAACCACATGTTTAATATTCAGCTGCTTCTGTATTATTTTGGCGGTCTCTGTAGCTATTCTAAGAAGTATCCACTTCCGATGTCTTCCCATCCCAAGTGTGTTATTTTATATACTTTTGATGGGGTAAGTGCACCCTCAATGTTGGATTTTCTCAAACATCCCCCCAAAATAATTTAACATTTAACACGGTACCTTATGGAGTTTGTCCCCACCATGCACTTGGGCCTGCTCATTGCTTTCATGTACTTTGCCGTCCCTCCAGTAATTTTCATAAGTTAACACCTGTGCTCCATCCTATGCCTTACATGTCATACATGGTAAAACACCACGTACCATGTCACGTACCATGTACCACGTACCATGTCATACATGGTACGTGGCCATTTCCTAAGTTGGTGCGCGCCGGGAAAGTATGCATTATCGCACAAGCTATTCACGGTATAAAAATAAAGTATTTTATCGCACATGTGGGGAAATTAGGCAGACAAATAGGCATTGCCCTGAAAATTGGGAGCAACCTTCGATCTGTTATTTTTTAGCACATTCCCTGCCGCAGGTATAGAGAATAAACGTACCATGCAATTTTTAGTGTGACGTTTTGGCTCTTAGGAAGAATGAAATACCATGGCTTGCAGCAAGAAAAAAAGGGGAGGCTCGACAAGACCTAGTTCTCACTGGCGATCGAGCACAAGAAGCTGCCCGCTGTCCCAAGACCCCGCCCACCCTCTCCCGGCTGTCTCGTAGGTGTCCTTACTAGGGCATCTACGGGAAGCTCAGCCCCCCGGGTGACGTCAGCCACCCGGACCACTAGTTGGTTGTCAGCCGGATTAGCCGGCCGGCGCCACTAGTCGGTTGCTCGCCGGAATAGCCGGCGTAGCCCCCCTCCCAATCCCCTTCGGCCCAGCGGTGCTCTCGAGCGCCGTCGGGAAACCGACTTGTAACAGCGGTCAGTTTTGATTGTTTTTGTCCCATCCCACCCAATAGGTTAGAATCGGTCATAGGTAACTTTCTGTTTTAATGGATCGGGCTAACGTTCGCAGAGCGTGACTGCCCCCGCCTCTGACCGATTTTCCCATCCCTCCAAGACTCTGTGTCTTTCTTCCCCTTTCGCACGACAGTTCTCTTCACACTTTTCCTTGCAGCACCCCTTCAGGCTGCCTCTCTTGTCAGCACCCCATCAGGGCGCCCTTTCCACACTGCCTCACCCCTCCCCTCTCTCCAGGTCCAACTCCGCCCCGGCATGCCCGGGGACGCCCCGCCCTCCGCGGAGGCTGGTGAGCGCCGGACCGCCCGGGAGCCCGCCTGCCCCCTCCCCGCGACCCTCCTGAAGGGGAGTCATTGGTCCTCGTGACTAGGAAGCAAGGGACCTGGGCAAGGACGTCCCCGTTTGCGATAGCCAGAGAGATCGACCGGTGGACGGGCGGAGTCGCCACCGCCAAGGTCTTCCGGTCGGGGGCCCTGCTTATCAGGGTCAGGGAGGAATCCCAAGCAAGATCGCTCCTCAACATGAGACAATTTCTCGGTGCCGACACCACTACCGAAATAGCGGACCAACTAAACAATACCTTTATGACGGCCTATGCTCCTGACCTTGTGGACCTAACCGAGGAGGAGCGACTCGCCTAACTGGCTCCCCAAGGGATCTGCGAGGTGCAAAGACTCCGCCGCCGTCCGGGACCGGTCCTGAAGCTCGGCTTCAGGACCATGCATCCCCCCGCCAACATCATGGCAGGATACCTGCGGGTTGCACTGCGCCCGTGGACACCGCCACCCGCATGTTGCGTCTTCTGCCAACGCTATGGCCACCAAACCAGAGTGTGTTGGGCCCGGTCCCCAGTATGCGGGCAATGTGCCGAGGGGCACCCGACCGACACCTGCCCGAATAGCGTGCCCTGCTGCTCGGCGTGTCAGGGGCCGCAACCTGCTTCCTCCCCCCGGTGTCCGGCGTGGCAGGAGGCCAAGGAGAAAGTCCAGCGCCGCCTCGCTCTCCAGCGCGGTCCTCCACCCTCGTCCGCTCCAGCCGCATGGACCCGGCCCCAGCTGGCCCCCCTATGGCCGACCCCAGCGAAGGCGGCTACCCTCACCACGTCCCCCTCGCCAGGACCATCGGAGTCCCGCCCTTCCTCCTCCTCCACAACTCCCCCTCCGTCGTCCGGACGACCCGCCACTGTCGCGGGTCCCATCTCCGCCCGGCAACCCCTCCGCCACCAGGTCGCCCAGCCCACCGAGGCACAGGCTTCCCCGCCGCCGGCCACGTGCCCCGCCCCCGTCGCGGGTCCCTCTGCCACTCGGCTAACCCACCGCCACCAGGCAGGCCCGCCCACCGAGGCAAAGGCCTCCCCAGCGCAGCCCCCCCAGGGCCATACCCCACCCCCACGTCCCCCATCTCTGGCCACCCAGGGAGATTCCCTCTCCCGGTCCCCGAGCCCGGAAAACCCCAGGGATCCAGAGCTCCCCTCCCCTACATTAGAGTCGTTCGACTCGTATGAGTCGGACGACGCCGTCACACCCTCCCCGCCGCACACACGCCTGTGGGGGCGTGACCATCACCACCAGCACTAATGCAGACACCCACCACTGAATTCTTGCTCCAATGGAATACGAGGTTACTCATATCCCATTGGGCAGATTTCAAAGAATACATTATCAAAATAAACCATTGATTGCCGCCGTTCAGGAGACCCGATGGCGCGACAATGACCCATGTAATTAATTTTTATATCTTTGGTTATTCCCTCTATACCAAGAACAGAAATTCTATACCCCGCGGCGGCGGGGTTGCCTTATTTATCTCAGACACCCTCCTCCATCGTCAGATCAACATTGTTAATAACCTAAATTGTATTGCTGTTACTGTCCAAATTGCACAACTAGAGCTCACTATACTCTCCCTGTATCTCTCATCTTCTCTTACACTATCCTTATATTCTGTGACCGACCTCTTCGGTCTCCTTCCTCGTCCCTGTCTGGTGCTGGGTGACTTTAATGCCCACCACCAGGCATGGGGCTGTCACACCACATCACCTCGCGGACACCATATCAAAACACTCCTCAACACCCACAACATGGTCTTTTTAAATGACCAAACACCCACACACAACACCGACATCGCCCAGTTCCGTTCATCAGCCATTGACCTGTCTTTGGCCTCGGCCTCCATCTCACCCCTTTTTCCTTGGCATGTACAACCCGAACCCCTCTTTAGTGATCACTTTCCCATTCATATCATGCTTGAACGCTCAGCCCAGGCTAGAGATTACTCATTTGTTCCCCCGTTGGAATGTTCGCAAGGCTATCTTTATCCCAGGAAATTGACACCGTCTTCCCTCCTCATTCACACCCCCCAATATCAGCTTTTCTTGACACCATATTACTCGCGGCAGAAAGTCATGTTCCCCACACTCGTCGCTCCCCCGGCCGTCACCACGTGCCGTGGTGGAACGACGAGTGTCAACGCGCCGTCGCTCTGCGGCGGCGGGCTGAGCGAAAATTTCGCAAGAATCTCACCCCACAAAACATGTTAGAAGCCCGCGAGGCTTAAAAACGTTGTCAGCAGATTATCCTTACGGCCAAAAAACGCAGCTGGCAAATCTATTCAACCTCATTCAACCGTTTTACCCCCATCGGCCAAATGTGGACCCAAATTCGCTCTTTCGCAAATGGCAGATCCCCACACCGCGGGTTCCTACATCTGACAATTAACCAACGCAGCATCACAGAACCCTCAGACATCTCGGAACACTTTGCCACCTATTATGCTGACATCTCCTCAAATACACAATACTCGCAACAAACCATCCACTTCCTACAAACCACTCTCGCCACCTGCAACTTTACTTCGGACAACACTGAACCATATAATGCCCCCTTTACTCCCTATAAACTAAACTTATCCCTCTCCAAAGTAACCAACACTGCGGCTAGCCCTGACCAATTGGCATACCCCTTCTTCCAAATATATCCGATTCCGGAAAAGACAGCCTCCTTTGGGCACTAAACCAACTATGGACTGACGGCACCTTCCTCCTTTCCTGGTCTACTAGCATTATCATACCTATCGCTAAACCTCGCAAACCTCGCGACCTTCCCTCTAGCTATCGACATGCCTCACTCGCTAGTTGTGCGTCTAAACTCTTTGAGCGCATGGTCAATGGACGAATCAGAGTCCACCTCGAAAACAACGAAATTCTCTTCCCCTTTCAAAGCGGCTTTCGACCCAGACACAGCACCACCGACAACCGCATCAAATTAGTTGACTGGATACAGTGTGGCTTCATGAAAAAACATGAAACCGTCGCACTTTTTCTGGACTTAAAATCCGCATTCAATAAAGTACACAGTTCGGCCCTCCGAATCAAATTACATCGTATTGGCATCAGAGACAGAATGGCAAAATGTATCACCAACTTTCTCGCTAATAGAACATTCACCGTCCGCTGCGGCAATATCCATTCTCGGTCCCAAAAACTAGATCAAGGCGTCCCACAAGGCAGCGTGTTATCCCCCACCCTCTGTCTTATCATGATCAACGATGCTCTCGCTGACCTCCACAACATAGCCCCCGGTCTAAAATACTCCATTTTCGCCGATGATTCGGCCATATGGTGCACGCACCCATCGGCAGACAAAGCAAATTATTTAATGCAGCGCGCCATGAATCAATTTGATTCCTGGTGCTCCCTTTGGGGACTGCAAATCTCCCCCGCCAAATCCGTCACAATGTTTTTCTCCAGCCTCAACTCGTACATCCCATCTCTTACACCACTCCGTTATCGCGACCAAATTATCCCTCGCCAAACCATCTTCACCTATCTTGGCATCGTACTAGACAAAAGTCTTTGCTTCGGCCCCCATATTGCTTATCTAAAACAACGTTGCGCAAAACGTCTAAATCTCCTGCGCTGCATCTCCGGTCGCGACTGGGGTGCAGACAGGGCTACCCTCAACACAGTGTATATTACTCTGATTCGCTCAATCCTGGAATACAATGCGTTTATCTTCGATCATATATCTCCTTCACACATCGCAACACTTGAACGCATACAGAATAACGCACTTCGCCTCATCACCGGAGCACACCGCACCATGCCCATCACTAGTCTCCGGGCTGATGCCCACCTCTCCAGCCTACAACACCGCAGAACACTCCAACTAGTCAGATACCACTTTCGGACCACAACACAGCACAACCACCCTGCCAGCCTCGCACTCTCTAATCCTCCCGTTCGACGTTCATATAATAGGAACAAATACAATATTGCCATACATTTGAACTCATTCACATTCACACTCAAATTATCATGCCCTTACATTCACACTCAAATTATCCAAGATAATCCCCGGCAAATTGCCTCCTCTACTCCCGTTTCGGCACATGTATCACCCCAATCTCGAATATCTCTTCCACTAAAACAAAAAATTACTTTCCCCCCTCGAAACCCAACAAACATTTTTTAAATATCAAGCAACCCACCCCATTTCACATACTTCTACACGGATGGCTCCCGTACCACAGACGGTACGGGAGCTGCCTGGTGCGGTGGACCCAACTTTGCCCAAATCAAATTAATACCACACCACTCGGTTTACACTTCAGAGTTAGTCGCAATCTACGCCTGTCTACACCACATTGTTCAACAGCACATCACCACACCAACAATCATCTGCACTGGCTTACGTTCTTCCATCGATGCTCTCGCAGCCATACACAGCACTACACACCCCACACTCCACTCTATCCGTCAACTCTATCACACACATCATGCTCACCTTCAACTCACACTGCTCTGGGTCCCTGGCCACATGGGGATTCCGGGCAACGAGCGGGCGGATGAGCTCGCTCGTCGAGCCATCGACCTCCCACGCACCCCAACCTCCTAGTTCCCCCCTGTGACCTTTTGTCCCTCACCAACCAATTATTCAACACATATCGCCAGGCATGCTGCAACCACAACACTACACATTTACACCACATTAAATCCCTTCTCGCCAAATGGCCCTCTTCCCGACAACACACACGCTCACATGCGATCCTCTTTGCCCGACTCCGACTCGGGCACACCAAACTCACACATGATTTCCTCTTCAGCCAACTTCGCCGCGTTCCGCCTTGCCAAGCATGTGATGTACATAATTATGTGGAACATTTCTTACTTATCTGCCCTGCCTACCAATTACAACGTCGCACCCTTCTTTCCTACATTGCCCAACATCAGATTCCAATTTCACAGCCAAGCCTTCTCGGTGACAAACACCCGGAGCTCATTGAGCTACTATTTACATTCTTGCACGGCACCAAGCTTGAGGAAGTAATTTAAAGTCAAACGATATCATCTCCGTCGTCGCAAAACACGTACACATAGGTTATACCACACTAGGTAGGCAGAGACCGATCCAATTTGGCCATAACGGACGGTTCTCCATATAAATTGTGCTAGTTTTTTTACCTACGGGTTTTCCAAGCTGCTTGGGTTTTTCACCTTCTCAGGTTTTTCCAAGCTTTAACCCAAACATACACCTACACATACAAGGTCGGGCCCGACGCCTACGACTCGCTCTGGGCGTCGGGCCTCCGCTTCGCTTTTCAGGTCACAGGTGGGCAATGGAGCCTCTCCTGAGTTTACGATGCTGCCCATCCTCCAAGTGTCCTTCTAAGTGTCATGTGTGTATGCATGTATGTGTATGTTTCACCTGTGTATGTATGTATCGGCCCTTACGCCACGTTCCTTGCTTGCTGGCGTCTCATTTTTCCTGTCTTTCTTATTTGATATAACCGGATGCCACATAAGCCGGATTAAAGTAACTCTTTCCTTAACGTAGCATATATCTAGTGGATTGCAATTTGCCTCTGCTAAAGATGAAGAAAAAAAAGCAAGAAAACCCAAGTTAGCACATGACGTCATTAGATGAAGGTGCATGGAAAACAACTATGCAACGTTGAACATACCTGGCAATAATTGTGTTGATGATAATATGCATCTACTTAGATTATATGCTTGCAAATTCAATTCATACACAAACAACCGTATTCAATAACAAAACAATGCACTGCACTTACAAGACTCACCATGTGCTACGCTATTACCTCACGAGCTGATTATTGCATTCTTGCAGCTTTTACCATGTTGCCTTCATTTCCTTGTAATGATGGTTCTGTAACGCTTTGTCAGTTGGCATTTGCTTCAATATGTGGTGCTCTTGCGAGTTCTTCGCTGTGCTTTACAATTCTTGACGGTTACTTGATGCATTAA